>JAULBM010066247.1:0-10178 GCA_032357055.1 Geukensia granosissima | reverse complement strand
CACCGGACGACACGGACGCAAGACGACAGAAGTGATCCCTATATGTCGCCCTGCTCTAGCAGCAGGCGACACAAAAAAAAAATCAGTGGTGGTGTCCGTCGCAATGTGGCTTTTTTATCCTTCGAAAATATAAGTATAATTGAGGTTCATTCCAGCAAAGTATGGTTTCTTTTGGCCAAATGGGCCCAGAGAAGATTATATTTTGTTATAGTTTGGAATATTACAATCAGGGACGTCCCTGTTACAATTAAATGGACAATTCCTAAGGTCCGATATTATCTATATATGATATTAATGCGAGAATATACTCATTGTCCTGGCGACAAAAGGTCGTAAGTTCGTTTGGCTGAATTCAGTGTCATCATAAGGCCTTAAATTATTCCTGCTCCTTGTGACTAGGCTATAAGCACCTTGCTGTTTCAAAAGAATGATGCATGAAATATCCCTTATCTTTTTGATAAATCAACCATTTGATTTTTTGTTGAAGGGAAGGGCTCCGATCTAATTTTTCGTCCTGGATATTTTTGTTGTGGTGTAAAAGTGTCCAGACTTTTTATTTATAATTCCAGTCTGTCTTGGTTTTTTTTTCAAGAAATGTACAAATATGACAAAAACTCCAAATAGAATATTTAAATTTTGTATTTAAAAGGCATTTACAGATCTTTACAAGCAATATGAAAGTGATCGTAGTTGTGTGACTTTATCAATACATAATATCATTATGCACATTCATCCTACAGCTATTCGCACATCTATGTCCCTGATCAGGACTACACAAAACTGTTTCGACAGCTTTAAAACAACTTGTGCGGATGTTTTCTCGTGTAAATCTAGTTGTTTCTAGTGAGCTTCATTAGGGGTCACTCGAAACATCTTATTTAGTTTAATTTCTATCTTTTAATTTCTCATACATGTATATAATATGTATTTTTTTGTGTCTACAGTTCGAATCAAATTGATTTTCAGTAAAGATTTGACAACATGTTTTCACTGCATGTTTTAACGCCAAAGGGTTAAACAACGTCTAGACAGTGTCTGTTGACAGGGTAGAATACAGATTTCTGTCAGCCCCTTTGGTATCTTCGAATTCCTTTTTGTTAACTTTTATTAATATGTCAATGTAAATGCATTTCTAGTAGTAAAATCAAAATGAACATATATATTAATATACATCATTGCAACAGATAATGATAATGAAAAAAATCTATCCCTGTTAAAAAAGTAAATTGTCCTAAACAGCCCAGCATTCATGAAGACGTCCTGGATCAATATTATATGCGAACATTTCTTTTTACCAAATTTAGTAAAAATAAGTGTGAAGTCTTAAACATAAATCAATATATAAGCTACTCGTGTTTATCAAACCTCCTATAACTACATTTATATAGAATCTTTGTTAAGCGATAGCTGTTTTTACTGTTGTTGTAACTGGAGGACAACATATATTGAACATTTTCAAACAGGTTCCATAGCAATCAAGTCTCTTTTTACGTCTGCCCAAACTACCTAACATGGTTCTGTACATGTTGGAACAGGTATTTTTGCACGTCGTAAAATGCCTCATACAAGATGAGCAATCCAAACTCTCAGATATATGTAGGTTGACCGTCAGGATTAGAAGAACACAGATCATGTAGGCCTTATAGCAAACCATGTTGTCAGCTGCAAATAAATAAACAAATTAACATGAGTTAAACAGTTTATCATAAAAAAACTTTAAGAATCATCAGGAATTATATCGCTTTATAGTGATACTGAGAACAGTTTTAAAAGTACAATATCACAAGTAAATGGGTTTTTGAAAAACTTTTTTTTTTTTGGAAGTTATTTTAAGTGAAGGCAAAATTAATGTAAGAGAAGAAATAACCGACTACAGTTAAAATCATAATCTTACCATGGATTTTCAACCTCTTGGGTTTTTCCAAATGCTCTACGCCTTATTTTGATCAGCGCCCTCAGGGGCGGATCCGAAGGAGGGGGCAAATTTGAAAATGCAAAACGAAATGCACTTTTTTTCACGCTGGTGAGTATATGTTGGCAGGACCCCCTTTCCAAACGTCAGATCCACTTATGTGCAAGTAGGTTTGACAAGTGGGCCCAATTTTCTAAAAGTCGGGATCCGCCTGTTACCCTTATTGATGACCTCAATAAAAGGTTAAACTTGACATGCAAATTAATTGGCAGAATAACTGCTTACTCTCTGGTTAGTTCAGTTTTTAATGTTTGAATACTGGTTGTTAAATTCCATGTCAGTTATATTTCATTCATATTTATTCTATACCACCTGATTGCTAATTTACTATAGTGTTTGGCTTCTCATAAAGACCATTATATCGTATTGCAGCTCCAGGAGGGCACCCCCTACAGGTCACTAGTTCGCGTTTAAGAATGACCTCAGCGCACTTTTAGGCAAATAAGGCAAGTACCAGAGTTTGGAACTTGTTTATAAAATAATTTGAATGTCGCGGGTCACATTATATCATAGGGTAGTCGCAAGATCTTCTTCCAAACCCCTTAAGGTTCAGGTCGGATTTCACCCTCTTGAAATTGCATTATTGGCTGTTTTTTTTAATTAAATAATGAAACCTTCCATGTAGCCGTGAAAAAAAAGAATTGCCATAAAAACAAATGTTTGTATACTCTAGTGACCAAACTTTAAAGGTTTTGCATACATACAGAAGTACTGATGCAGTGTGTTTAATTTGCAAGATACGTCATGTGCTGAGGACTTAAATTTATATGATTCTGTTACGTATTTTCCGGTTTCCGTTCCCGACTATTTAAATTCATAACATTTACGCAATATCTTGTCAATAAAAAAACAAATTGCGCAAAATATTACAAGTTTATCCAACTTAATCAGCGGTTTTATTTTTAATTTAACTACGTTTTAAGAAATTTGTAAAGTTTCATCTGCGCTCTCGTTTATTTATCGCTTGTTATGCTCGCTATCTTGATGTGATGTTTTCATAGCTAAAAACACCAGTTGGTAAAAATATTTTTTAAAGAAAGAGTATGGAATATATGCCAGAAGACACAATCCACATCTTTTCTCGGTTGTGCAGACTGCATAATTTCTCATTGAGCTTAGTTCACAAGATGTCCGTGAAACAAGTTCTTAATAAATTTCTCTCTTATCAAAACGACGGTTGACAAATAAACAATCAACGATTGCAAACGCCTAAATTTCACTGCGAATGAAGAGCTTTTCTTTTACCTATCCCTTAAAATAACAACCTCCAATTTTATGCAACAATTCCTTCTATAAGTACCTGGCGTAAAAACTTTTTGAACTTCTGACAGTTACCGCTTTGCGTCCGTTTTTCAAGTATTAATGTTTTTATATTCAAAACAACTTGACAAATGAGAACCAAAAATTGTGATATAGATCTTGGATATTCCTTTTTCAAAATTACATACGACATTTCCAAGTAAGACCGTCGAAACTGCATATCTGTTGTACAATGTATATGGTTTGGGTGATTTTCTAATCTTTCAAAAAACTTCATAGGATGTTTTGTTTGCAACTGTGTGATCAAATTTGGTCGATAATGGTTATTTTTCAATCGTTTCACATTTTATTAGTATACAGCCTAGCATGTGTGACGGTGTGGATTTCCCCTATTGTTGAAGAACCTGAAGATCTTGAATAATTTTTAATTTGGTCGTAAATGAATGACTGTCCATTGACAATCCTATCACATACTAGGCCTTATTCGTTATAAGTTTCAAAACCATAGAATCCCTCAAGGATGGTGGTTGTCTTTAATTTCACAACATTAATCATAATTTTTATTTTAAAAAAAGAATATTGAATATATGCCAGAATTTTAGATGCATACTCGTATATTCTTAGCTCGACATTGAATTTCCAAATTGGAAGATTGGAACCCAAACACGAAATTTACATTGAAGATAAATATAATCTGAACCAAGAAAATAGATTTTGGGACAGGAACATGAGACATGTCTTGGGGATAAACTAATTTAGTGATTGTTTCCGTTGAATAATGTAAGTACAAGTTTACTTACTAATGTGTAACAAATACGGTGAATTAATATGTGTTTTAAGTATAAATATTTTGATTATATGTTGTTAAACAAATATTATCTAGGTAATTTGATACCTGAAAATAATGTGGATCAATCTGAATCAATAAGGCATCCAGGGCAAAACCATTGTGTCTGAGATTTCATACAAAATTGTCTTTAAATAAGTTGCGATCAGCATCAACGTTCACTATTGTACATGTGTAATACCTCAAGCAATGGTATTGTGTCCTAACAGAAGCAGTGAGTGAACGCAACTGTGTCTCTTATTTTGACGACAACGCAAAAGTTTATAGTAAAATTGAAGCTGATGTTGCATACAGTTTATTACTACAAACACGTTGGACATTGAACAAAACTCGGTTCATCAAATTCTATGATGACAACAATAACAACCAAGAGCTCATGAAACACCATCATTATCTAACCTTCCTGTTAGAGTTACAATAATCAGTTGCCAGAAAATTTCCAGAATTAAATAAATATATTTATCATAATTGATCTTAACAGAATTTGAACGAACGATCATTTAGTCACCTGTTTCAGTTTGAAGTAAGATTACACCTTTCTTTGGTAGCTAAATAAATATGTATTAAAAACATAGAACGCAAGAAAATAAGTTATTCCGTTGAAAACCTTAAAACTCAGAAAGGCGCAAAAACTGAAGATTAAATTACAAACTTCATAGAAAAGACACAATTGAATATTTAAGTTCACGGTTGATTCCTTTTGTAAAAGACAATATTCAGTACATTGAATGGAAACGATTCATAAATCGAATTGACATAATGTTGAATAACGAATAACGAACGGGCTAAATGCTAAAGCCGATGAAAAACTCGATGAAAGCCAGGAAAATCAATTACATGGAAAATTCAGTAGACGAAAATTATTTAACGAATTCCAGAAGACTCGTAGTAATGCGATTCAGTAAAGGAGATTTATTAAATGTGGACACAAAGGAGACCAGCATTCAATAAAGGTTTTATATATATGCCAACAGTATCGTAGATGCAATTTTGTGAGTATATCACCAATCATGTCTCCGAAAATCAACAACAATTAATTAAGCCGATTGATATGCTTACAATAAAAATCAGGGACTAAAAGAAAAGTGCAAACTCATTGATCATGATTCTAAAACACCAAAACCTCACAATAAATGATAAATGTGATAACCTCGAACAACACAGTAGAAAAAGGCATACAGCAATTAAGTTGTACACCATTTTCTGCAGGAGAACACACAACTAAAACGGTACTTGACTTTGTGACGTAAAAAACATTAGTGGGTATAACGTATGGTGATGTGGAGGCAAGTCATATCATTGGAAATCTAAACCTTGTAGACTACGACAAATCCTACCGAGAATTCTTTATTACGAACTCAGAACATGTGTACTCAAAGCTACAACATTTGAAAAACCACTGAAGTTTTTACATCTGTTGACCTTACTAAACCGCGCGTTTAACTCGCCTTTTTCGCACAGATATATGTTCTACTAAAGCAACTTGGGGCTTTGATGGGAAAATTTACTTCACTTTACTTCAAATTTACTTCACTAATTTAATTGTTCTTCGACGAAGAATAGAACTAGTTGAAATCCAAGTCAGGTACCTTTGTAATTGTGTTGAATGCACCCCATCCAAATCAAAATTGAACAAAAACTCGTTTCCGAGCTATTTGTTACAAACTAAAAACTATCTTGTATGTATGAAGATTCCTTTGATTACATTTACAACCCCACCCAAAAAATGTACAAAATGTAAAATAAATACTTTTTAGAGCTTTTTGTAAAAACAAAATAATAAAGGGATATTCTAAAGTTTATCACGGAGTAAAATGTGCAATTTCATTTATCATGATATTCTCATCCACAAAGTGGCGCAAGTTACATTTTTTCTAAATGTTACTAAAAATTAAAAAAACTTCTGTTGCAAATTTTTTTCTTAAACCAAAGAAACATTAAATAATTTAACCAATTTTTTTGTTTTATAAAATTTTGTTCATTACACTATCTTTCAAAACTGTCACTTCCAACCATCTCCATTTCAAACGTTTGCTGATTTACCAATTCTTTGTTCTGCCTAACTTTTTCGTTTGTCGAAAATCATATATGATAGTCCATTTATACATCTATACAAGGTGTTACAGTTTGTTCTGTACAAGCTATATGACTTATGGAGTAACCATTTTATAGTTTATCGTATTGTCTTACAAATTTTCATGCTTCGGAAAATGCAGACGTTATTTTAGACAAACAAACTTATCACAAATAAAAACCAAGCCGCTTATACAAGACAGGCATTAATATTTCTTGTATTTTCTCTTATGCTCCTAACAAGAGATGTTGACAGAAACCATGGAACAACAAATTCTCGATTAAGCTTATTGTAGTTTACTTAAGAGTCACTTGTTCCCAAAAAAATCAGCTGGATTTCTTTTCTTGTTCATGTGGTTGTATTGAGAGTACAAATCATTTCGATGCCAAAGCTATTTGCAAGCGATCTAAATCATCTTTTTATTAGACATATCGAGAGTTATACTTCCTTATTAGTGAACACATTTTCACAAGTTGTGTGTAGTCACAACATTAAAGAACAAACGTTTTAGCAAGAAATAAAAGATGCGTTTCATTTGATCAGCAATTGACTGTTTGTAAACACTTTTTTTTCTTTTTACAAATTATTACTAACATATTTTATAGCATGAAGTTGTGTATTACTATCAAGTCATTATTTTAATTATATTGAACAGAGACACATTTTATATATTTTTGTTAAACTTGTTTCTGGATCTTCTGCCCTTTCTTTTGTGATGTGTTAGAATATTGTTTACTACTGTTTAACATGAATATTCAGAACCTTGACAAACCATCACGTGGTAAGGCCCAGTTCAAGGTGCATTTGACTGTAGTTGGTATGAACTGATTTAGCAGTTTCAGAAGAGATGTTAAGTTTCAATACTGAAGTGACAAATTCGGATACATTTAGGCTAAGCTCACTTCACACTCCACCGAACAGCCCGATGGCCAAGTGCATGGTTTCAGGCAATATGAAAATGAAAAGATATTTAAATATTTTCGAACTTGAATATACCTATGGTTGTTGTAGCCACCTTGGTTGACGGATTGGGATGTTTCACATAATTTGGCAAAAAAACTATCCAATAACCATTCCACTGATAATTGACCCAAATTGGTCTATTATATCGTACCATTTGAAAAACCGTCCCTGTTTTATTTCTAGCAGAGATGGCATCTTGAATACTGCACAAACATGTGGGGTAGGACTCTGGTAGATGACCTATTAAGGTAAATTCCGAAAAGTTTTTATTACAGTTTATCAGATCGACTTTAGAGGGGATTATTTTTGTAATGGATAAAGGATAACTTTTGAAAAAGACAAATCCTAAGTCGAGGATTCTGCAACTATGATATAAATTGGAGAATATACTAGTCGTCCTGGGCCGAGTTCAAAGAAGCTTGGGTTCGATCCCCGGTCGGGTAACACCAAAGACATTAAATGGCATTTGCTGCTTCTCCGCTAAGCACGCAGCATTTTGGATTAAGAGCAAAGACTAGCGTCCCAGAGTCAGAATAATGTGTCTGGATAAAGTGGCATGTCTTCCTGCAGACTGTTGCTTTCGTGAGCTAGCGCGTTATAAATCCGGCTCAGCATGTCGGTATAGTATAAAGCGGGGTTCATGCATCATCACTCATCACTAAGATGCTCCGTCCTGAATATGCATGAAATATTTGCCACTGGACGTTAAGCACCATTCAATCAATCAATCAATCAAAGAGGCTTTACACTAGTAAGAAGTCATTTTTGAATAATTAGAAAAAATATTAATGAAAGAACCATTTGTATAGATCAGTCCTGGTAGCTCTGAACATTCTGTTATTTAATGCTGATGAATCTTTGGGGTCAGTTTGGTCTGCAAAGTACTTTAATTCAGTGGCATATAATAACACACAAATAAAAACCCGAGCTGTTTATATAACATTTTGTGTAAGCGTTTATTACCCAAACTACAGTTAGGTAGATATTGTTAAACAGCCAGTATTGTTAATACTACAGTTGGGTAGATATTGTTAAACAGCCAGTATTGTTAATACTACAGTTAGGTAGATATTGTTAAACAGCCAGTATTGTTAATACTACAGTTGGGTAGATATTGTTTAACAGCCAGTATTGTTAATACTACAGTTAGGTAGATATTGTTCAACAGCCAGTATTGTTAATACTACAGTTGGGTAGATATTGTTAAACAGCCAGTATTGTTAATACTACAGTTGGGTAGATATTGTTTAACAGCCACTATTGTTAATACTATAGTTATAGGTGACAATTTGTAAAACAGCCGGTATTGTTCATTTTCCCTAAGACGGACAACATATTTTGAACATCTTCAAACAAGTGCCATAGCAATCAAATCTTTTCCGTCGACCAATATTTCCTATGATGGTATTGTACATGTTGGAACAGGTGCTGTTGCAGCTATTATATTGTGGCCAACACCTAGAGCAATCCGCACTCTCAGACAGATCCAAGTTGACCGTCAATACCAGAAGAACACAGATCATGAAGGCTTTACTGCAAACCATGGTGTAACCTGCAATCAAAGAAGTCAACAGATTAATGAATCATCTGAAGAAAATACACATACCCCGCAACACGCGCTACTTTAAGTAAAAACAGCTATAAAATACACTAATGAGTTCTAACTTGGACTTCCTACGTTTTGGCTCCTAGCGTACCTTTGGGTAAATGCCACGCTCTCAGCACGTTAAAGATCCCTTTGCAACAGCTCGTTATGAGCAGTCCGTAGGTATCCAGTTGCTTCGGCTAAATTTTACGCCCCTACCCAACCTGTCCTAATTTGGCATCCTGTGGCCATTTGATTCCCCGGCCTAACCCCAGATATCCCCATTTATGATTTATTGTTTGATAACTTGTTCTGGTCCTGAATATGCATGAAATATTTGCCACTGGACGTTAAACAACAATCAATCAATCAATCAACGCTTGTACGCAGATAAACTGTTAAAAATTTAGATAAGGAATGGATTTCCGTCTTCCCGGCATTTATTCCATGTCCTTTATTTTTATGACAAAATCAAGAGTTAAGAATTTTGAAAACCGTTCCACGAATTACTGACAATACTTCAATTCCCATTTTAAATATTATAAATATAATATAATACAACCATATCACTCCTTCTTTCATTTTTAAAATCATAAATAAGAATTATAATTTGTAGCTCGCTATCACAAATTAATTATCTTAACAACAGAGGTCTGTGCTGAAGAACTCTACAACAAACCAACTGACCAAAAAATATAAATTCTAATTACCTGTATGAAATATATGCTGGAAAGGCTGATGAATTAAGCTAAACCTGCCGAATACATTCAATCCTATGAATATGAACTAAAATTTATATGTTATTGAACATTACGCATTTCCCGGCTTCCGTTTATTCATTTCTTTTCCGGAATAAAATTTGCGCAAGATAAACTACGCAAAATATTATAAACTATCCAACTGAATCAGCATTTTTCTTTTTAATTTTACTATATTTTTAGTAAATAGAAATTAATTAATTTTTATATATGATTATCGGTCGCTTGTTGTGTTCTTTACACTGATATTTTCATGATAACAGGAATACCTATTGGCATTATCCAAATTTGGAGGTTTTTTTAAATCGAGCTCAGTTTGAAAAGATATACTAGTTAGTAGGTATGGAGAATCGTCTTCATGGTTTTCCTTGCATGGGGTTATAATGCTGGAGACTTCTTAAAATATCTGGACTTAATAATAAGCAGCACGATGTATTTAACAAACACGAGTATTGATTAATTGATTGTTGCTTAACGTCCAATGGCAAGTATTTCATGCATATTCAGGACGAGAGGATATTAATGAATGATGATGATGAACCCTGCTTTGTACTAGACTGACAATCTGAGCCGGTTTTTAACGTGCTAGCTCACGAATGCAACAGTCCGCAGGAAGACATGCCACTTTACCCAGACACATTATCTGACTCTGGGCCGACCAGTCTTTGCTCTTACTCCTTAATGCTGCGTGCTTAGCGGAGAAGCAGCAAATACCAATT
>JAULBM010066236.1:0-10178 GCA_032357055.1 Geukensia granosissima | reverse complement strand
AGGTCCTTTTCATTTAAATATGGTATCCTAAACTTTTGGTACAACCTGGAAGCGGGTAATTATAACAGGTTCAGATACGATATTAGTTAATATTTTTTATGTATAGGAAAAATCGACCGTGGAATCTCAAGGCAATGGAGCCAATTTGCAATTGCTTCTGTCTTACGAGAAACCGTACACTGGCGATCGTTTTAGTGTAAGAGACAATGATTACAATGATATATATATATAGTATTGTATTTCTGCTAGGACAACGTCATACGAGTTTATTCTGTGTCACGAATGTTAGTATCGTTCTAATCGTTGTCCCTATCACCCGATCTTCAGGTTACCAAGTTCACATGATAATCAGCTAAAAAATGCTACTTGATTTTGTCCTCCCTGTTGGACATTCTCGTTATTTTGGTGAAAGTCGATTACAAATATGACCCATATTTTATCATTATGTAACGCTTTTTTTGCTCTCTTCAAATGAAACTAACCTGTCACAATCAAGACTTTAAACTATTCACTGTAATATCTGGAAAATTACTGGACATTTGATAAAACAGCGGAAAATCGATAACGAGAGAAACCAATAATTTGTTTTTTCCAACTAGCGCTCCATTTGTATTAATCAGTTTCCAAGTCAGGACCAGACAATTTCATTATACTCCAATCATGGAGAATAAATATCCCATAGACAGTCTGGTGATCATTACCATAATACAAATAAGCATATCAGTGTTCACAGATCTTAAATCTACATAACATATCAATCGCCTTTAAAAGTTATATTATTCTTTGGAAAAAGGGTGCGAGAACATTTTGAGTAAAAGTATAGTAGAGAACACAAATTTGATGTGAAGTTTATTTTTTAACACGCAAAGTCTTAAGTTCTTTAAGGTCCATCGGAAAGTCTGTCAAGTGAGCGATACAGGCTCATGTGAACCTCTGGTTTATTTAAATTTTCACTCTAATAAGGCAGGAAAGAAGTTTGAATTACAGTTTATTAGTACGTGCGTATTTGAAATTCTCATGATGAACTTTGACATTTTTTCATCAGTCAGAAATCTTTCAGAGCCAACAAATGTGATACAACATAAAATTGTGTGAAAAAAATAATTGGTTTTACTAAATTCAAATTATAATACATGTCAAAAACATGAAAGGTTTGTTTCTGTATTATTGAACACCTGTCCAGATAGTATACCCCCAAAATTCAAAAATACCTCTTTAACTGTCGATTTTAACTGTTAATTGTCTCAATTTTCGCCCAGTGCCAAACTATGACAATATACAGTGTCGACCTAACTTTTCATTATTAAGTCGTTAACATGTTTAATTGGGGTATAATTAGTGAAAGAACAAAGTAACACATTTGCCACTGGCAGTGGCATATTTGAAAAATATATATTGCTTGGCATTATTTTATTGAAGTAAGATTATTAATAAAGCCGGCAGATAAAACGATCGGACTATCGATCATATACAAGAAATTGACATCTGTTGAATCTAACCCCGCCAGTCATGTAAGTTATTGCAGTGATGTATAAATTCGTAACAGTTTGTGATGATAGTGTTATTTGTAGGGAACTACAGTGAACGGTAAGCGCGTTTCTTTTATTTTTAACCCTGCATGTCTCTTCATTTGACGTGTTCATGAGTGCACTCGTACTATTGTTTATAACAAACTTCATTCATCCGAAATTGCCGACGGAATTTATGAATATGATACATGTAGATAAACAGAGTGCAGTCGTTTTTACATAAAGCCTGTTAAGTTACTATTTCGGATGGAAGAAATTAGCAAGACATGCAGTTTTCATCATGTAAACGTCCCGCACATCCTGTCCAAATTTTGTTATTTGTTTTGGTTGACAAGTAATTAAATATATATGTCGTTTATTTTGTGTGACAGTAGTTTTCTTCTGATTACATTTTACCATCACATTGTTACTTAATGACAATTTTATCATTTTTTTTCAGAGGCATCGAACGTGTCCACGTGTTGTAGAAGTGTGTTACTTGTAGGATTATAGTTAATAAACGAGGTATGTCACATAAAATCATACGTTGAGGTTTTCAGGTCAAGCAAAGATCACACGTTACTGTATTTAGACAATTTTGTAAGGACTGCATTAATTATTTCGTCGCCGGTACAAGTTCACCTACTTCTATAAAGAATCTCCTAACATTCTATTCGAAAAGAAAAATAAATTTGTAAGGGACGATTATAGGATTACGGATTTCTTGTTTAATATTGCCATTGAGGTAAGAGTTAGCGATATCTTCTAAACATTTATGAGAAATTTGCATGATATATTGAAAAAGGAGATATGGTAAGAATCGTACCATAAGAAGTCTGTTTACTACATGTTTTGCAGGATGCATCTGATAAAAATATTAATTTTTATACCAATAATATTTCTTTATATTTTTTCGTGCAAATGAAACATATGGAGGGTACAAAATTATTTTTTTATTTGAAACAAAGCATTATTTTTTGGAGAGCAAGACAAATGTTTGTGAAGTAAAAATAATTGAGACTGCGTTCCGTGCTGGACTCCGTAAGTTATGTTGACTTGAGTTGACCCAGCACACATTTCCTTTACTTACATGTAGTCACAATTTTTATCACTGAAACCAGGAAGACCTTAACTCATCGCTAACGAATATCTTCCTACTTGTCAAAATGTACTGCTATTTGTACTATATGCCATCTGATTGTATATATCCGATATGTTTTAATTACTATGTAGTGTACATCTTTTATATTTGCACAAATGAAAATTTTATCATTTTATTAAGTATAAACCTTAAAAAAAGTAATCATTTTCAATGCCGACTTTTTAAAAATTTAAACTCTTGTGAACTGGTATCGTCATATCTCAAATTACGCTTAAAGAGATCCAATTCAAATTTTATTATCATTTCACCGAGATGGCAAAACATTGCACAATGTTACTTTGATATGATGTTGACATAAGATGAATATTTTGGTAAGTGTAGACACAGTATTTTGATGGACACAGTAAATTGCTTGGCACAGTAATATAACTGGACCAATGATCATTATCACCAAACTGGAGAAACGTTTGTCGCATTTTAATAAGGAATGATTTGAACCCCACATTATTATCGGATGAAAGATAAAAAAAAAAAATCCATATCAAACGAAATTGACTTTTTCGGCTATTTGTCCCCATTTATCTAGAAAGCGGTTAGAGATGGAAAAAAATTGTTGACTATTACTGAAAGCAAGCTCTCATTGAGACAAATCTAACGAAAAACCCTTTAAAATCGGATAAAAAATTGAACAGTTTCTGATCTGCAAAATTGCATTTTTAACCATTTGACCCCTTTCACAAAAAAACAAGTAACTGCTACAAAAAATACTTGTAGTGACTTGTTTTGCATTTTTCATAAGGAATCATTTGAAAAAACCATTAAAATCGGATAAAAGATTCCAAAATTTGGGCTTGACCATTTTTCAACCCGTATATCTTAATACTTGACCTGTAAGACATATGTTACCACGCGCATGTGTCTCTGTAAGTTCGCTTTGCCATAGATCATAGAGTATACATGATAAAACATGTAAAAATCTGAAAAGAAAAAGAGAAGTTACATTCAAATATAAGAAAAACACATTTTAGTACACCCCCCCAAAAAAACGGATGGGGCTAGATCACAAAATCGATACCAACATTTATCTAGTACCAAAAATCAATGTCATAAACTATTCAAATGGTCTGTTATATAGAACAAAAGTTATCGTGCGGAAACCAAACTGCCTCGACGACAGCGACATACCATACGACAGCAATTTTTGCTGTTGTATAAATAGTATTCATTCAAGCGCTAAAACTTGGCAATGACCCTTTTATATAACTGTCGCTATTGTACTAATTAACGTGTATAGATTTCCTGTTTGAACGAATCCGCTTTGTTTTTATTAACTTCCCATCACGAAAAAATATAGGAATATTAAAAATTAAATATTTTTAAAAATAAATTGCTATGTAAACTTCCATGTTGTTGATTCAAGAGGAAATTTAGGAAGGAAATGTTTGGCGTTGACGACATAAATTGTTCAGAACCAAAGGGATTTTGTATATGTATAATATAAACATTTTTTTGTTATTTCAGAGTAAAATGTCTAATAGGAAAGAAAATGGCAGCAAAGGAACTGATATAATAAGCAATGGTTTTCATGGATACAAAGAAGGATATGAAAAGTTGGAAAAAATTGGAGTGACAAAACGGAACAGAGTTTTCTTTGAGAAAATTTTTGTTCCCTTATTCTTGATCTTGTCTACGCCAAACTTCGTACTACTGCTATGGTACACTGCAACAAAACACAAAGGTAGTTATGGAAACATGGTAACATCTTTCTCCGCAAGGTCAGCCTTGTCGGCTCTCATAGAAATGTGGAGTAGTGTTAACATATGCAGCAGTTTAGCACTCTCGTTGGTATTTGGATATTGCGTTTGGGCATTGATGCTCATGAAAATCCTACCAGGAAGATATGTCAGTGGACCAATTACCCCGAAAGGAAATGTACCTTTGTACAAGGACAACGGTTTTGCTCACTATGTTGTTACCATGACTACACTGGTTGTGATCACAGTAGTTCTTAAACGTTATGGAATGTCTCCTTCCATCGTGTACGACCATTTTGGTGACATATTAGGAACACTGAACGTACTCAGTCTGATATTTTGTCTAGGCCTGTATGTCAAAGGTCTGCTCGCTCCATCGTCAACAGATTGTGGCTCTTCTGGTAACTTTATATTTGACTACTACTGGGGAACCGAACTTTATCCTCGCATTTTTGGATTTGACGTAAAAGTGTTCACAAATTGCAGATTTGGTATGACAGTATGGGCAATTCTTGTGTACGTTGATGCTCTTAAAAGCTTTGAACTACATGGATTTGTTGATAGCATGGTCGTCTCAGCCATTTTACAGTTAGCATACATTTCGAAGTTCTTCTGGTGGGAAGCTGGATACTTGAGTACAATAGACATAATGGTGGACCGTGCTGGGTATTATATATGTTGGGGTTGTCTAGTCTATGTGCCCGCACTGTATGCATCTGTCAGTTTGTATTTAGTCAACAATCCTGTTCGTCTTGGTGTGTTCTGGTCGGCTTTTATTCTCACTGGTGGACTTTTAGCGATTTCCGTCAACTATTTCGCAGACTGGCAGAAACAGCGCGTGCGGTCAGCAGACGGCGATTGTCTGATCTGGGGAAAGAAACCTCACATCATCAGAGCAAAATACACATTAGAAAACGGTCAAGAGAAAGAAAGCATTCTATTGGCATCTGGTTGGTGGGGACTTTCCCGTCATTTTCATTATATACCTGAAATTTTGTTAGCTCTCTTTTGGACATTACCAGCAGGATTCGAGAATATTATGCCGTTCTCTTACGTCATCTTCCTCACAATTCTACTTACTCACCGAAGCTACCGCGATGACGATAAATGTAGCATGAAATATGGTCCATTTTGGATGGACTATTGTCAGAAAGTCCCTCATAGAATTGTGCCATATCTGTTCTAGTTTTATGGAGATTTATTTTTACTGCCAAAAACAGACATTTGTCGGTTGAGTAAGCCATAAGTTTTCATAATTTCATTTATTGTTTTAGATGCAGATTGTATGTTGTGATTAAAACTCAAATTGCGTTGTGGTGTAACATTTTGCCAAATACTCTGCTAGGGGTTTTTGCTCAGTTGAGATGACACTTTCAAAATGTTTTTTTCTCTTGGAAAGGATAGCGAAAATGAGCAAACTATGACCTTGTGCATATTCATTAAGGAAAAAAAAAACAGCGAACGTTTATATTTTGAATGACATGATTTTGCATATTTTTGGAATATTTTCATATTACAGTGGACTGTAAACGTGATGATAGCCGTATTAACAATCGTGATGCTGCGTGCAACTAGTTCATTAGTTGCTGTGTTGACGAATACAAATACACTGGCGTATGGACTAATATTGAAAATCTTTATGTCGTTACTAATAAAGTAATCAGCGGTAACTTTATTATACCTCGGAAGAAAATTATGATAAACTCGTTTGCTCGGGTAATTTAACTTCCTACGTTGTCTTTGAATACTCGTTTTGTAGCATGTTGAAGTCCGATATGTCTTATTTACATATCAGTATCAATGAAAACTTGCTTTAGTCATATTAATCAAAGAATGAAATCATCTTAAGTTAATATTAATTATCTAAAGTTAATATACACATGTAACATCTGTAAACTATCTATTTTTGTAAAGACAGGAATCTTTGATAATTGTATATTACAATCGAGATAGTTTAACAATGTTTAACATTCAGCCTTGGCGAAAAATTTGAAGGTATTTGTACAAAATACGATTATCAATGTTGATTTTGTTAATTGACTGATTTTTTGCAGTTTTAAGTTAAAATATTGTCGAAATATCCAGTGACGTTGTCAATCGCATTAATTGCATATGGTGCACGCTATTGAAACTCACTTAAAAAAGACCGATCACACATAACAATTAGAGATCTACAGATTTTATCTCTTTACTGATACTTTTTGGCTGTTTTGACATCGTATCGATTTTAGATTAAAATGTTAGCACATTTTATTTAGGGTACTGAGGTATGTGAAAATAGAAATGTTTTGTAGACCAATGACAATTACTTGTATGCAATGTCTTCCGCAAGAGAGGACAATGATGAGTACTGCGCATGAATTTGAGGTCTACCCCAAGACAGGGCAATTACTGTACATTTTTTGAGGTCTACCCCAATACGGGGTTATGACAAATGACAAATTGATCTACCCCAAGACAATTCGATGTCTACCCCTAGAAAGGCCAATGACGATACATTATGTATTTGAGTCCTTGATTCAGTTGTTATATATAATTCATGATATAACAGTCTCTTGGTATGTGTTACGCCTAATATGATTAATATGATTAATATGATAACATTGTTTTATCTTTTTATATCTCCATCTCCCCATATATCGAGATAACTCGACTTCACCTAAGACAAGGCCATATTTTGCAGCCATTAATTTTAGAGTTTATATATATAGCATACCCTACATGTGATTTGAGAACCGAATGAAGTTGGGAAAGTGAAGAAAAACAATGACAGCTTGTTATTTAATCTGAAGCAAAAGAAATTTGGAGAAAGAATACAATCGTCAACAAATTTCGTAAATTCCCATCCTTAGAAACAACTCTTTTGGCATTTTTTCATAAATGCTACATTCTAAAAGTTGTATAGATGTTCAGAAAGGCTGCAAAAGTTTATGACTTTATTTATTTGTATGATTTTTATGGGAATCTGTACTTAATTAATATCCTTTTGGGACAAGATATTAGGAACAAGGTAGCAGCTAAATAGTTTGTTAAATTAAGACAGTTTTATTCAATTACATCATTATTGGTATATATTCAGACAATACTTGTTGATATAATATGAATGCAGATAAGATATTTATGTAATTAGAATCAGGGGTTATTTCCGAAACAGACATTGAACTTGACATAATTTTGTTAAGAAGAGATATATACTCATAACCAAGATTGCCAAATGTTGTGTGAATTCTTGCCAAATTTTTCTATCGTGCTTGTATCATGTGTAATAAGGTGTTGTAGTTGTTGCATATAAAGCTCAATAAAAGTTAAGTTTCTAGAGTGACTTTATTTATTTGTCCGGCCTTTAAAAAGCGAAATCCATTTTTATAAGAGTAAATTTATAATAATTTGTGTGTCCTAGTTTTTTTTTAAAATTCTCTATGAAGTCAGTTATATAACTTGCGCATTTGTTCATATTTACAGACCTGGCTGAGACAATTTAAATCTTTCTATACAGATAGGAGTGCATGGACTCGAAATTAGACTGTAGTTGTTATATTATCAGAGTTTTCTGTCTAACATAAGTGCTGGGACAGAACAAAGACGAATCAATACTTCTCTATATTGTCAAGGGCAATACTTATTAAATCAAATACACATTCTCAATTGATTTTTACTGTTTTTCTTTCAAAGCAGTTGTTCTATCATTGTAATGTATTTGATGGTTGCTGTATTACGGTTGTAATCCCTACCTAGCCCTCGAATCCGGAATACTACACTGAAATCGGCCGAAATACGACGTATTTGATCTTAAAATTCTAGTTTACACTTACGATTAAAGCCATTGTTGCGTAGACTCGGCGTAGCCTGCCTTATCATGCACTCAAACTGTTATCAAATACCCGTAATCTTTTTAATCCAAGACTTTGTAGTTGTTGAGAGACTATCAGTATACAATATTCTATAATCTGAAAGACTGATTTTTGTTTGCCTCATATACTACATTTCTAGTTTTGTTTTGTTTATGGTTCCTCGTAAGTTAAACTTATTTGAAACATATAATCATTACGGGGTTTCCATTACGAATGTGGCTTCACTATAAATGATGAAGGGATCTTTACACAACCATTTGTCTCCTGTGATTAGATGGTTCACTCAGATTTTTTGATTTTCAAAACCAGATGACCGATCATAATTACGGGCTAGAATCCTGTCATTCTAATTGTGAGCTAGCTTTACGGATGTAAATGAAATTAAAAAATATTAAGAGAAGGTTAATAATATAGAACACAGCAACAAATGTACTATCCATCAACTAATCACCCCATGAACCAATCAAAACACAGGAAACAAATACAAACGAACAAATTATTTTCTGGTAGTCGGACGTGGTACAGGCACACAATGTAGCGGCGTTAAACACATTTTAATTCCATATTCAACGTGAACCATTAATCTGAAACTACCAAAAAGATTTAACTTTCAGGTTTGGATGATCCTTCACAAAAACTGTCCATGGCGATTGTCAATTCAAGATGGTCGCCATAGATATAGAAAGACTTAATTTGACATTAGGTTCTTAGTTTAAACATAATTATTTATTTATTAAAGTCAAAATCACAATGATATACATAAGATAATTACATAGTAGGATTCGGAAACAAGCTTAATTGCTTATACTAATCCGTCTCCTTGTAAATTATATACACTAAACTATTTCAGACAATATTAGAAGCACATGCTACTTAACATAAGAACATTAATAAATGGTGACGAGTAAATAATAAGTGGGTAAATGAAAAAAGAGGTAAGAATTATGAGAACAAGTGAACCAATAAAAAATGTAAATATAATATTTCGAGAAGAAATGCAAGAAAGAGAAGAATTATTTTGTAAAACGTTTACTTTTGAGAATGATTTTTTGCACATTCAGTGAACCAATAAAAAATTACATGTAAATATAATATAATATTTTGAGAAGAAATGCAAGAAAGAGAAGAATTATTTTGTAAAACGTTTACTTTTGAGAATGAATTTTTGCACATTCAGAAAGATATCACTATTTTGTTCTGCACTTAGATTTTCTGATCCAAAAAGTAAAAGACGAACAGGATAATTAATGGTATAAATAAATTCATTTCGTATATCAGAATATCTGTTGCAACAGAATAGATAATGAGAAGTGGACTCGACATTACCACATACACAGTTTGGAGAACATACCAAGTTTCTAGCGAACAGAACTTCTGTTCATTCTTAACCTGGAATGCAGAATTTGACCCAATCGAGTACCAGTGTAATAATAACAGGGACATTTGCAATTAGGTTTGCTTATTTGATATTTAAAATTATTTTAGGATTTGAATTTCTAGTGGACTGTGGTAAATTATTCCACAATTTGATAGATGATGGTAGAAAATAATCAGAATGTGGTTTTGTCCTAATCTCTATCCTGTTCGAAGACTGGCGAGTGTTATGACTGTGTCGGTTTACAACTCTATCAGGTATCAAATTCTGCAAGTATTCAGGTACATCATTATTTACTACTTTTTGTAATAAAATAAGTTTATGCTTTTCCCCTCCATCTGAAAGTTTTTCCCATCCCGTTTCCTTGTACAAATTTTGAATTGAAATTAACTTTGCCCCCCCCCCCTGTTACGATACGTGCTGCTTATAGCTGAACCTTTTCTATTTTATAAACTAAAACAGATGTCTGAGTCCCAGATAACGTCTCCATATTCCAAAATGGGTCTTATATAAGAAACAGAGGTGCTTCGCAAGCGCAGCATGATACGACCGCAGCACATTGAAATGTGAAAGGTGAACAAAAGACAC
>JAULBM010066225.1:0-10178 GCA_032357055.1 Geukensia granosissima | reverse complement strand
CCAATTGGATTTAGTGTTTAAATATCATTAGAAGTCAAAGAAAACATGGGTTGTGCAAATGCCAATATGAAATATATGTAGACAGGAAGTAGAAAATGTTATAACAAGTATAAACTCTTTAGTCCAGTATTAAGCTATTAACAAGAAAGTCAATATTAGTTCCAATAAAAACCATATTTAAAGATTTTATAATAATAACCGATTTCCCATCCGATTTCCCAGCATTGTCATGTTTTCTTTCGGAACGCTCTCTTTCAATACGAAGAGAGTGAATACTTAATATACACCACACATACCAGTTTGCTGTGCTCACTTTATAGGGTTGAAGATTAATAATAGTCTCAGTATTTTAAAAAGTCTTTTTATATGTTGTTTAGCAGTAACTTTTAGTTGTGTTTGCTCAAATTCTTGCAAATGGCAAGATTTACTTTTAATTCATCTTTATGAAATTTAATATTTGAGTACCAGGAGTTTTCTGGTAAAACATTTCAACTATAAAATATTCATTCTAAGCATTGTACAGCAAATTAGATTGTAAATTGTCAAGGCGGTGCAAATACATAAACATGTGGAGAATAATATCGACCTTCCAAGCTCTGACGGAATTCCTACATTTGCTATTTGCTTCTAACAAAAGCTTTTTGTTACCCCTAGAATATATGTTCAAAATTTTATGTTAAACTTTTTATGATCCCAGTCTCTAAATATCTGAAATAATGGCATAATTTTCCCCTTTGGAGTCATATGGCACCATTCGTTGCAGTAATCAGATTAAATAATTAGTTTTTCTTGAAGACCTTTTTGAGAGTTTGAAAATAAAGCCAAGTCATCTGCATAGAGTAAACATTCCCATCATTCTATTCTAAAGATTCTTTTTTCTCCTCTAGAACATTTATTAATTCATTTATTAATTTGAGCAGACTTGGGCTTAACCTTGACGGACCCTACTTTGGACGTGAAAAAGCTGGTAATGTTTTGATCAAAGTTCTGTTAAATATTATTTTATATTCTATAGAAAAAAACGTCAATAAAACATTGTCAAAGTTTCAACATTATACTTACGTGCACTTACGAAAATCCACAAAACACTTAGTATAACTTGTTACACGCAGGTTTTCAAGTATACGTAAAATACATTTCAAAACAAAAACATGATTTGAATGAAAAACCAATTTGTGTCCCATGAATTATTTTATAATAAAACAGAAATGTATCAAATCTTTTGCAGAGGATAATACTAAAAAGTTTACCAACACTGTTGTTGATGGCAATACCTTTATATTTTTCTAGTTTTTTTATCATCAGATTTATATAAAGAACAAATGAAATTTTTAGACAGACGTTAAGGATAATGAATAGATTGCATTGAACTGTTATAGGTGATATTGCCTTTTGACAGTTTCAATCTTCTTATCCTTTCTTTTATTCTGACATGGTTATATTAAAATCAAGGGGTCAAAAACTTCGGACTCAGATTCTAGTAATTTAGGCTTTCTCTTTATTTCAACAACTTTCTCTTTTGTATACGTGGAGAAAAAGATGCTAAGTCTGCAAAAATAATAGACCGAGTTTTCAGATGTATAGTAATATTGCATCAAATATTAAATTTGCCTATCCTGCAATATTTTAATTATGCGAAAAATAAGTTATTCAGCAGATTTTAAAATTCTCCTTTTCTACATAGTGCCAGGGTTCTCCACCATTCTGTTATGCGGGAAAAGACGACGACGATGTAACTTTCGGTGGGGGAACGTCTTTTCCCGCCGTTGATTTTTATTTTTACATCTTGGGTTCTGAATACTTCCGTGCGACCGAACCTTCAATCACTGCAAACGGGTTCCCAATAAGCAGGTAAACAACTGGTAAACAAAACAGTCGTTTTGATATATTTATTTCTGGAAACCCAATGATCAAGTCATTTACAAAATAAAAGTACAAATACATACAATAAGTGTGAAATTTAAATAAAAATACTTATCAAAATTTGATAAAGTTTGAATCAATTGTTTAAGCGGAACAGACTTTAATCTTTCAGTTACTGAAATAGTAATTTAAAAATTTTTACATATTTAAACTTTTAATTTTAATTTCAAAACTTATTATCATATAAAGTTATTAAATACAAAAATGGTAAACAAAAACAGAGGTTATGATATGTTTATTTCTGGAAACCCAATGATCAAGTGATTTCCCAAACTCTAGTTAGTTTTAAGGGATCAGCATCACGTGATCATTGATTTCCAGATCCCTGCATTTGTTCACCAATCAGATTTGTTCGTGGTTTGCTTAACTTACTTTTTATTGGTTATTTTTTTAATTAAGACTTGTCAATTATCGGATATAATGAATTTAAACCCAATAATTATTTTCTAAAGTGATAAGTTAAGGAACAAAAGAAACCTTAATGGAAAACTATCTTTATGCCAAAAATACAAATCTTTATTTCTCAATTATTGTCCAAGTCAATTAACTTATAGGTTTAGTGACAAAGTTAATTACCAAAAGAATTCATCTACAAAGACATTTACATTAGATGATGCAATCGATTTATCTTTTATTTAAATAAATCCTATGAAATCTTTTACCAATGTTTTATGACGGATTTACACTTTTTTAGTTTTTAACAACCATATTTATTAAGCTTCAATTTTATTTTATTAAATTTATCATCATAATACATAGTTACCATAAGTGTGCCGGTTAAAATTGTATATAATTGCAAATGCACGGTCGTGAAAGGGGTGTCGTGGAACTTGTAATCTTGTTGTCCAAATTAGGAGTTTGTAACAAAAATGTCGTCACAATTAAAATTCCGTGTTTGCATAGTGAACATAATGACATGAAATTGCATACGTAACAATGAAACAGTAAACGCTTCCATAGTAACGTGTTTCCCTGGCATGTTTTCGTGAAGTATATATATTACCCTAGATGACCGTTTGCAAATCTCGTGGGCCACCAAAAGACAAAGTTGTTAAGGTAATGCAAATACAAAGTGTATATTTTAATCAGGGCATTATAGTGTACGCACGGGGAATCATTTGCACAAAAATTAAAATATGATGCGTGAGTTTTGAAAATTGTAATTTTTTGTTAGAAAAATGGAATAGTTGATCCACATAAAATACTTATGTGAAAGTGCCCTAATTTCAACAGTATAAAATGAAATGTTTTAAGTTGTTCATCCAAGCGTTACTATGTCGTCGTCAGCAACCTCATGTCCGGCTAAATTTTCTTAATTTTATAATAAAAATAATTGAAGGTTATGTATTTTAGGACCTTAGAAATCGTATTGCTGCTGTTCCATGTAAACGACGAACTATTCCGAAGACAAGAGATATAGCGTTGTTGGCATACGAACTTAAATGCCGATTAGCCATGCGTTCCCCTGTGCATGTAGAAAACATCCCAGTTTCCAGGAAGACGAAAGTTACAGTAAAACCGATTTGGCCACGTTTTCGAAGAGTTCCATTAATTTACATCGACTCGGAACAAGATTGTAAAGTTATAACATTTACCAGAGTGATCGTTCGGAAGGAACCAGAATAAACCATTTATAGTCAATGCGAAAAAAGTTTCAAAGTAACGATGTAACGGTTTCCGTTGTTTTTTCATGTTACGTACTACTTCTGATATTTAAAACATTAAACTCTGTAGAGCCCATAAAATCACTTGACACCAAATTGTATGCCCACAGAATTAACCAAAGACATTAATTTTTATTATCTTTTAGTAATCAGCCATATGAGCATTCATTGTTAGTCACTTACAAGGAATTTATATAAGGCACAACCTCCACCCGTTGCTTTAACCTTCACCATGAAATGTTCTTTTCTGCTGAGAACTGGTTGATCAAGATGAAAATGAACTGTATTAATGGGCGTGTTTAATGAGATTTGCGCAAATAAAAAGTCCCTCAGTCGGTCAAATATCTTATAGGCTATTCATTCTTGTTCCTGTTCAGAAATCCCATTAGCGGGGACAAACCAATGCCGTTAGCACCCGTTAAACTTAAGGAGGAAGGATGATTGAACGTATATCTTCGATGTGCCAACAACAGCAATAGCAACTTAGACAAGTACGAAATTATAGCGTATCAACTGAGACATGCAATCCGCAACTATTTGAATATAAAATTTCGTAAAATCGTCATTGTTTTTAAAAACACAGTATTTTTTTCTTTTACAAATCCCCATATACATGGATGTAGGAATATTGCCACATAAACGTGGAATGTTCAAAATATCAAAAATTTTCACATAGTATAAACATAGTAGATGTGACTTGATTGTCCATTAGACAGCAATTTAAACTTATGCAGTCCCAGTACGGAGTTCAATAATGAGTAAGTCAGATTATAGATATCAGAGTAACGGGTCTGGCCATGTAGCTATTAAATATTTGACAATTAGTTTCATATTTTACATGAAACCTTTCGGTTGATTAAACTAAAACTTGAGAATTCTCTGTTTTCAAATTTTGTTTCAGTTTAGAAAAACACATGCGACATGGGAATTTCCTATTTCTGATTTACCGATTAAGAAAAAATTAATAAGACTGCTGGGAATATAAATATATATATGGGATGGCCTTTATATACATGTGTTATAGCTGTCATTGATCAAGACTGGCTATCCAAAATATTTTCTGGAAATGCTCTCACCTAAGGAAGATGTTTTATGCCGTTCTGTCATGAAAGGACAACAAATATGGGAAACTTGGACGTACTTTTCTGATCGGCAAATTATCTCAATAGGTATAACTTGTTGCCTATTATGTTGAATTTTTCATGGGGAATACAAAGAAAAAAAACCATCACAACTGGACAAAAAATTAAAAAAACTTACATTTGAGAATTGAAAATCCCTTTTTGGACCCTCCTTAAAAAACGGTCGAGGTTAGATCACCAAAAATCAATCTCAACTTGTATTTTATATTGGGTATCATTGTGTTAAAATTTAAAATGGATCCAAATAATAGAACTAAAGAAACCTAACTGTCTACGGACGCCGACATGCCCATAACATAATACGACCACAAAATTTTTTGCGGTCGTATAAATAAAACTAAGCTCCACGAGGGACTGTCCGACTGAGAGCATTAATTTGCTGTGTAGGAGGTTAAAAACCACCAACCACCACAAACTGCGCACAATATAATACGTATACATATTATAGACGGAAGGTGTAGTCAAATAGCAAATAAGTGTGAAATGAACTCTTGATGCATTTAATTGACTTTCAATTTTAATATTCTTCCAAAAAGGGTTATATGCGAAATAAACATATGGAACCTTATTTCAAGATTTTGAAATTTCCATCTCTGGTAAAGGAAAAAAAAACAAACGATTAATCACACGTGTACTTAAAAAAATCTAAAATCATAACAGCATTGAATTGGAAAATTTGGATTTCAAAGTATAGTTAACAAAATATCCTGTTTCGTTTATTTCTGGATTTGGAAGAGTAATGTCAAGTTTAAGGAGCGTTCCAACTTTGGCAAAACCCCTTTCTCAAACAATTAGACGTAGGGCACAAGGCTATACTTCCTGAGAACCTCGCTGTCATCAAATATGACCGCCAGTTGAAAAAAAGGTGGAGGTGCACTGTCAAATATACCTTGCATGGAAAATGCTAACAAATATTTTACTTGAACTATTAGATGATCTTGGAACCAAAATTGTTACTGTCGTTGTTCTCTAAGTCTTTCCCTTCTGCAGACTGCTTTTTGTTGGCCATGATCTTGCCGGAGACATATATACACATAGTAATATTTATATCTCTGGTTTTGTTTAAAGTGCTGAGGCGGAAATTGAAATCAGCTGTGCATTTTACTATTTTACAGGTTGGGAGCGATACAAAATTTTGTCGGCGTTTTCTCCAGAAAATTAACGTAAATTACACGATTTATTTATATCCCTTTTAAATTGGTGGGGGGGGGGGGGGCACCCTTTTTGCCCAACTCTGATTTTTGTCCTTAATTCTGAATTTCTCAAATTTCGAAAAAAGTAGCATCTTTACTTCTGCAGTTATGTTATCTTGATATCATCATTAGTAGTTTTTAAAGAAATCAGAAGTACATAGTGGAAATTGAGAATTGAGAAAATGGCTTTTAGGACCGATTTTTCGTGAATTTAGATGCCTTCTCATACTCACATGTGCAGGACGCGATTTTTTCAATCTGATTTAAATTAGATCTTGGTAAAATTGCTCACTAGATGGTAGTGAAAATTTTTACCAAGATCTGATTTAAATATAATAAGAGCATATATGTATGCTCAGTTGGTGTTTGAGTATATTGAGCACCAAAAATATCTAAATAATGCAAACTGGGATAGTTCCCAGATGCAACAGACCAATATAGAGAATCATAAAAAGTATTTGATTGGTGCAAGCGTGAGGATATATTTATTTCAGAGAGCCTCACAAAAATCCATATTTTAAAAAAATATTTTTATATTTGAGCGACTTTAGACCCTCCAAATCATGTATTCAGACAACAACTGAACTATTTGTCAGTTGTATCTTTCAACTGTATATTTTTTTCTTATAATGTCTAAATAATTTTTTAAAAAATCTCCAAAATATGGGGAAACATATAGGCCTAAAAACATCTAATCTTGTGTTTGCAAATGTCAAACTGTTTCAGAGGGAAACTTTAAATGACTGATTGAAATTATTCAATTTTTAGGAATGATGCCTAGAAGAGTAGCCTGATATCATTTTGGTAGAGGGCAAGCAGTTACTATTTCACCATAGGAGAAGATTTGAAAATAATTCTTTAACATTTTTCCTATGTTGAATAATGGTGGCCATCTTGGTTTGCATGCTGCTACACTGGATAAAATTTGGTGTATGGCAACCTAAGAACTACTACACAAAATTTTTAAAAAGATATAAAGTCTGGTTCCAGGTGACCTAATTGCTGCATATACCAGATTGATGTTCTGATGAAGTTTAATTGCCATATCATATACACAACTTGAGAAATGGGAGCACAAAATTAGTCTTAACAGTGAACTTAAGAGGGTTGACCATATTAATGGCCAAGTATAAAATCTAAGATCCTTATGATCAAAACAGGGTCACACAAATATAATGGTGTGAACTCAGGTGGTCTGGAAGCTTATGCAGCTCCTGCATGCTTCTTAAGTCATCTTCTGTGTCGTGCATTGTCAAATTCTATGACTGTCATGATTAGGCAAATGAAAAGACCAGACATATATTTGTTATTTATGGAGAACAAGGATATCCAAATATCACCATTAGTCTCCTATAATCCATTATAAACTGCACAATACAAAATAACATTTTATCAAGAAATGTTTATTCTCAACTTAATACAAATCGCTAACATTCAGAAATGAACTATCCTGACTAGATTATATATAACTGGACTACCGGCCAATGATGAGTATTGTTATAAGTAGCATTGTGATGAATGATTAAGCAAAAGCATATAAAAATTGATCACATGATTCATAATAAACCAATGAAATTGACACAAGTGATAGGAGTCATATTTTAGTCACAGTCACTCTCTGATAAATACAGATATACATCAGAATGATACACACTCTAAGTTTTATTAATTACAATCAAAGTAAAAAAAAATCAAATATATATGAAACCTTCTAAAAGTAGATTAGTAACTTTTATGCGATAATTATAAATATATAAAAAACAAAATTTAGATTATAGAATGACAGCAACCGATTTATGTTTGACCTCTATTAATGTTTATCCCATCAGATCATCTTCATCACATTATTGTAAGAAAGTTTTAAAATTCAATGATACAAAGATGTACCAACAAAAATATATAAAGAATATAAATATATAAATCAAAATACATGAAATATATAAGAACTGAAACAAATATTAGTTTACAAAATGAACAAAATATCACAGACTTTTACATGCCCTACCAATCATTGATACCATGTATAAATATCTTCAAAAGTGTTTACTAGCTTCCACCAAACAATCCTCACAATCCTCACAATATACATGAAAACACCTTATTGACTATTATTTTGAGTATTTAAACAGAAAAATCACACTGATTACGTAAACACAGATGGTTAAAATATTCTACACTTTTGTGTTATCAAACAAGAGCTTTCTGGAGCCTATATCTCTCACCAGAAACCAAATTACTTAATAAAGGACCCATTGTTGGTTAGCAGGTAGCAATGCTGAACAACATTTGGACTGTTTTTACATTTCCACCAAATATTGGTAGCAATTTGCTCATTTTCAACAAAAAGACTTTTAAGATAAATTCATATGAAGTTGTAAGAGAAATGCATTCTACACAAATTTGGATACAACAAAATCTATAAAACAAACCACACTTCATCTTTAAACAATTCCAATCATGTAACTAATAAAAACAATCCTATCTGAAAAGCTGAAATGGATTGCCCTTGCAATGTGAAATCAAAAATGATTTGACATAGAAAGTATTGTGATTACCTCCCCTACACTAGATAGAATTTTTTTGAAGCAAAATCATTGATCTAAGGCAATCCATGAATCATTCACTCTGCTTTAATCAATTAACAATGGAAGCTTACTATATTTTTACTGCCTCTTTCCAAAACTTTATCATACATGCATCACTGCATGGCTCACCATTAGTCTGTTTTTACCTTTCTAGTACTAACATCTCCAACATTTAACAAATCTTGCAATTCTGTTGATCAATTGAACTGTTTGATTGCAAAATTAATGGGTTGTCAGAAAGCATGGTCTGTAAACATACAATTAAATGCTCCTATCTGACCAATTAAATCCAGCCAAGACCATCAACAAACCTTTTATACATGTAGTTCATTGTAACCACTGCTTTACCAGCAACTCAACTATTGTGACAATAGTTCAAAATCCAGTATAAATTGTCTCAATTGTTTGAAGTGCAGGTACTGGCAAGGTAAACACTTGCCATAAAAATAGAGTACAAAACTGCACTTCGATCATTTACAATGTCATGGAACTCTAATATTTACTTCAGGAAGTTTGCTTGTAACATGTTTTCATTCAAATTTTTTATCTCCTCTAGTTCATAAAGCATTAAAATTGTCCAGTTTTCCTCAATTTTCTTTCAAAATTTTTATAAAATTCATCTTTCAAAGCCATTTGTGGCAATTTTATCAAACCTGAAAGGTAAATCATGTCATACAAGACCATTGAAAAAATAAGTGAGAACTATTTCTTGCCTAAGGAGTAGGGGCAAAAACTGCCATATTTGGCCCCAAATATTTGCCAACTGAGTGCAGCATGACAAGACCACAGCACGTTGACATATGAAAGGTGAAGCAATGAACCTTTAAGTAAGTGTTGGACACAGTATTTTGCTGGACACAGTTATATGACTGGTGATATATACTATTATTACAGCACCATATTAATGATTGTTGAATAAATGATGTTTAATGCCAAGTGGGGAATATTTAAGCCATATCTCGGTGGGTACATACAACAAAACAAAACAAAAGATTATGAAAGGCTGTAATAACCTATATCATAAAATTTTAAAGTTTTTGTCTCGTTCAATAGTACAAGACGAAGTCTGTTTGTGGAAAATAAACTTTGACTGTTCTGGTAAGTGTCATATTATCTTCTATAACTGACTGTAAAACTGTAACAGGGGTGTAACAATTATTGAATGCATGATAATAATATTGAAAATTAATAAATATCATAAAATATTTGCAGCAAAAACTTATTCTGTCCATCCATCCACAAATCTGTTCTTTCAAATATTGCATATTTTTTATCAAGGGGTGAATTTTATATAATTTACAGCTCTGGTTAATCCAGTGCTTTTGAACCATAAAAGAAAATGTACACATATTATCATCCTTGGCAATGTCATCTTTTGATCGGTTACAGACAAGTTCTTACAGAACATTGGCCCCTGTCTAGTTGTTGCCATATACATCAATGTAAACGTCTTTCTAAATTTGCTATTTACAACATTTTATCAAAGAAATACTAGACACTATTCGAAAATGGAATAATCTTGACCCCTCAATTTGCAATGTTGAATCGATTTCAAAATTCAAACAAAACCTAAAAAAAGTAAACACTCAGGTTAGCTTTGTTCCAAAATACTATGCATATGGTCCTAGAAAGCTAAATATTATATTGACACAATTCAGATGTGGTGCGTCA
>JAULBM010066214.1:0-10178 GCA_032357055.1 Geukensia granosissima | reverse complement strand
TTTAAGAATTAACCAATCATACGACTTGCTAATTCACCCAAATTTCAACCTAAAGTTTAGCCTGTACACTAATACATGAAAATGTCTTGGTATAAATTTAATTTAATTTCCATTTTTTTTACATATGTGTAAAATGAAAATTATTATTAGAAAAAATATAGGGCGGCGCTTAACTTTTGTCGGACTGTATATGTCTAAGCTTTGGATGCAGTGTCGCTGACATTTAACCCATATCTTTTCATTTTAATACAATAATACAGTTTATGATAACTGTACAATCGTAAACCAGAAAGCAGCTAATTTGTTAAAAATAACCACACAATAATAGCCAAATACCAAATACCAAATACATGCACTTGTACAAGTTAAAAGGGCATCATCTCAGCAAAATCCCACAGTTTACTGAACGCAAACTCAAGAATGAATATATATCACCAAGTAATTGTATTTGTAATTGTGTACTATGTATCGACTTCAAGGGGCTTTAAGGTTTGCTTTTATGTCGTTTTTGTCACACAATTTATCAAGGGTTGGGTAAAAGTATGCGGTCACAAACATGTTTATACCCGGCACATACGTACATGTATGTACATGTCCCAAACCAATAGTTCAATGGGTATAAAATAGAGATACTGCAAAAGTTCAACATGTTGGTTGCAATCATTTAAGTCGGAGATTTTGATGCAAACACGGACAAACCGATCTTGTGAAATGAAAAACAAATACGAAGGATCCAAAGGAACGTCTCAATCAAGAAACTGAAAGTTAACAATATTTAAACCATTGTTGTGACGTCAGCATATTCATAAAAGTGTGGATTCTTTATCATGAATCCACGCTGAGGAAAGCCTCCGGACAAATTATAATCCTATAAGCGTTACAGCTTTTTAGTTAATTACTGAACATATTCGTACCTGCACGTGATTTTCAGTAAGTTTGAATTACCTCCAAAACAATAGAGACAAGCAGGTGCGGATCCTGAAACATGATGTTCATTTGAACACTAAATTGAAATCTCACTGTTTATAGTTCTTGTTTGTTTTAGAGCCGCGCCACGTACCCTCTTCTGAATCCGCGCCCGACAAGTTCCTGTGCTGCACGTCTATGATTCCTATCGATAAGAAAAATTTCACAGTATGGAAACTATTGTGATATTAAAACATTGAAACCCAAGTTATATGCCCTATTCTACAGGCTTTCGGAGCTAGTTTCCTGTTAGATTAAATTTTCAAAGAAAACAATATGGTGTCAGGAGGTGTTTCAAATAAATATTCAGTTATTACAAAAAGTTGATAAAATTATTCGTGCACAAATCAGTTTGAAAATAAATATTCAGACCCATTTCTTGTGATTAACAGTGCTGTTAAAATTAAAACATTTATATTGAAACCCCAGATCTATGCCCTACACTACTGGCTTTCGGGGTCAGTTTCTGTTAGATTAAATTAGAAAAAAATATGGGGTCAGGAGGTTTTTCAAATAAATATTCAGCCATTACAAAAAGGTAATATAAATATTCCTGCACAAATCAATTTGAAAATGAATATTCAGACAACTTTCTTGTGATTAATGTGTAGTAAAAATGTTCAATATTTGATATCTGCTTGGTAGGATGCGGTGTGGTCTTTATGACATTTACGCCATTTAAAAAATGATCTAAAGACAGTAGAAATGAGCATACAGTATAATGATAAATCCTAAATTAAATACTTGAAAGAGAAATAATATGAATGTTAAGTTTTAAAAAAAGGAACGCAGAATTGAAAATACAAATTTTATCCATAGAACGCACTAAAGAAATCTTTTTGTTTAAGTCTTACGCTTTTTCATATCATGAATTTTTGTTTGTTATTCATTAATCCCTCAAAGCAGGGTTTAGTGTTTTTTTGGTCAAAAGTTTGAAGTGATTGCCAGAACCATGGGCGTACGGTCTGATCATATTCATAGGTATTTGGGAAAAAATACTCAAATGGAACGTACCCTACACAAAACATCCCAATTAGGGAGCACTGTTGCAAGGTAATTCCCGACATAACACACATTTTTTATTTCTTGTTCGTTGAGTTTTTCTATTCCTTAATATGACAGATTGTAGATCACAAAACAGTTTAAATTTTCTTAAGAAATTTTATACGTTAAAATTATAATAATTTGCATCTCTTTAAAATTGGAAAATTAGAAAATAATCTGTATTGAAATGAAAATTACAAATAATTTATACCAGAACATGCATATTCAAACTAGACATTTCTTTGTACATAACAAGTAGAATAAGCATAAATACATAAATTACGGGTCTTCGTCTTTTAAACAGTAATCAACTTCTTGATTGCCAAACATGCGAATGATAAAAATGTGAAAAATATATATTTATAAAGTTTTGTTTTTAATGTTTTCCTTTATTCCGGAAAAGTGCTCACATGAGTTCGTGTTTAAAACAAACTCAAAATAATTAAGGAGTATTGTAATATTGTTTTGTAGGCGTCCCAAACAATGGTTTAAGTACGAGATTAAATGGATAAGTGTGAGTTCGTTGAATTAATCTACTCGCCCTTCGGGCTCGTGGATTATTTTCAACGAACCCACACTTATCCATTGTATCTCCTATACGTAATCTCAATTCGTTTAGCGGTTTTCCGTGACGCGTCGTTGGTGCAATTTTAATTTCATAGTGTTCTGAATTGCTGATTCTGTTTATTTTTCCTTGTCGTCTTTGTGATTTTTTCTTTTAATATTCGTAACAACCACAGTTTGTCTGTCTTATGATCAAAATAATTAGGAGCAATGAAAGTATCCCTAAAAAAAGAAAAATGTTGGTTATAAATTCCCACGTCGTTGAGATAATATTCTTGTATGGTTGTGCTTGAAACTTTGTTAATGCATCTTTATTTATAAATAAATGATTCTTTCTATCATCTTATGTGTATTTGAATCACAACCAATTTGTTTACTGCATGATTAATTAAACAATCTGGAAATAATTGGATCTTTATCTGTTGTAATAACTTATAATCTTTTGAGAGAAAATAAAAACGCCTATATAAATTCGATATTTGCAAAGTGCTTACGATATAGTATCATATAGTAATTGTAAATATTGAAGAAGTTTAATTTTAAGTTTGTCATGGTTATTGTTTCAATACTTTTGAGAATTGTTTACAAGGATGGTGACTTCAACTGCTCCCGAGGACATGGTCTTTATGATTTTTTAATTTAACAAAAGCATGGGGTAACAATCGATATGACATGTATTTTATGACTGTTTACTCTTCTATTAAGTGTTATTTGTCTGTAACCGGTAACAGAACATTAAGTTGACATCTTCTCGAATTGACGTTAACCCGGATTAGAGTTTCAGGATTCCACGACTGGTTTTGCGCGCAAGACAGGGGATGCTTACCCTTCTGGACCTGATCCCATTCCTGTTTTGTAAAGGAGTGCGTGGCTTCCAAGTCTTTGTTACTTTTGTTTTCGTCTTATATATCTTTTAGTTTTTTTCTAATTTGTCTTGTCTATTTGACACTGGACTTGTCACACATATTCAGGCATTTTGTTCGACAATTAGAAGAAATACTTTGTCATATGTGAAACAGGTATTTCGTAACTTAGGTCATGATGGCGACGGAAAATGTTTAGTAGTTTTCTTGTCAGCGGCAACACTCTATCAAACAATTCTGATACGAAGAAAAAGTGCTAGGGTAGCGTATCAACTGAAAATGGAAATCTGTATGCAGGTGCTTCTGTAATGTTGGTAAACATGAACGGAAAGCACATAATTTAATGGGAAAACTAAAGTCATCTCGCTTATTTGCCGGCTGCTAATAGGGATGTTGACCTTGAAATCATTTTAGATAACATTTCTATATTTCAATATTTCTTTTTATCTTTTGTCATATTAAAAAGACAGGGTCACCAATGTTGAATAGATGTTGTGAATTTTGACATGCTTTATGTTCATTTCAAGGAGTAACCTCTCATCAGTAGCATTAGTACCAAAACACAGAAAACCCGAAATCCAAAGTACTCAAATCCAAACAAATCGAAATTGGAAGCCAAATCCAGCGGAATGGACAACTATATGTTACATGTAGCATATTTAAATCAGATAATTAGCTGACTAATTATTACGCAGCATACAATGTGGGTCAGCACCCTGCAATGGTTAATTGCATAGAAAGTACCACTTTTGGTTCAAATGAAAATAGCAATGAGTTACATATCTACAGGTATTCAATGATAGTATTTAAAATATCATTAATACACACATTTGTACATTATTCATTTAATCAAGGTGAGGTCTAAGTAACTTTAATAAGGTGAACTCGTTCGCACACGAATACTGCAGATTTGGAATAATTTTCAATCGTGATAGGATCTCTTTTGTGTTCTCTCATTTTACCTTGCTTTATCAGGAAATACTGAAGAGGTGGTCGTTGGTTGGGAGGCATGTATAAATTCTCAACCCGTCTCGGATGGGAACGTTACCGCCGCGACCCGTTCTGGAAAAAATGACACGCTTTGCAACAACTCATAATGAGTGGACCATAGGTGACCAGTTGCTTAGGCTTAATCTCCCGTCCTTACCCAAACAGTCCCAAAGGCATCCTGTGACTGTTATATTCACAGCCCTAACCCCTGCTAGCCCATTTTATGATTTGATGTTTGATAACTTGTTATCGTCCTAAATATGCATGAAATATCTGCCACTGGACGCCAAATAACAATTAATCAATCTTTCAATCTACTTAAACCTATAAAATGACAAACGTTCATGTACCTTTCGTACTGAAGGCTGGCACGATCACGCAAAAAATCCAAAATACAATTAAAAGAAACACGTTGATAAAGAAAAAATCATTATTTTCCGAAATCTGTTGAAAGACCATGTTCATTTTACGTTTAACATCTTGGAAATGGGTTTATACCTCAGAGTCCAGACAAAACATACCAATGTACAACATCTTTTACGCTATTTGAACTATTTGATCATAAAGCATATAAGAAAATACAAAACTTACGAAACAGAACTTTTGATATCTTTGCGCAAAATCTTTATTTAGGGCACTTTTTAAAGAACAATTCTATATCTTTGAAACTGTGTAAAGTACGGGAAGAAGAAATTATTCGTTTAAGAAATTTCTGCCCTGAAACAACGTGAAGTAATTTTTCTTACATATAAAGTTGTAGACCTCTTTGGTGTTTCAGTATGTATACATAAAAAAACTCGACCCGCACCTGTGGTTTGTTAATACCAAAACGTATTCTTTAATTCTGTCATTTGTGCAATAACTTGTAAATCATAACTGATTCAGCTGTTTTTCTTTTCTTGAAAATGGAACTATCTTATATATTATATAGATATATTATTCACGTTGACTGCAGGACAATGTATGATTTCGAAATAAATGCGTTTATCAAGTGACAAAAGTTTTATTTCAATGTCATCTTAATCCTATGCTGTATGAATTTAGTAGTTAAAATACTGTTATGGTAAGCGCTAGGTGAAACATTGTCCCAAGCAGCTGAGGCAAACACTGTTTCTGGTCGCTCGCTTATAAAATCCAGTAAGCTTTTTAAATACCTGTGTTGTAGTGGTTGTAATGCTCTCTTATTTTTGCGAAACAAGATGCATTTAAGAGAAAGGGCGAAGACAAGTTGTGTCGGTCTAGTACATACGAAAGCCGGTTAGTGCCACTTGAAAAAATATGCGGTAATTTCGACATACTACGTTATGAAAACATGTTAAGGAGTTCTCAATGTACATAAAAATAGATGACTCTTTCTTTAGTTCGTTACAGTAACCGTTTTCATTTTTGGATTCTTGGTGACTAATCAATGCCAACGTTGATATATCTGAACTGTTTTAAGAACGTTCCAACAGTATTCATACCCATATTCCATCTGTCTTAGAAGCCACGTTATACGGTTATTCCAACAATGTGCTTGTAAAAATTTAGACTTCAATATGGCGCTTTCTTTTAAAATTGGTTTGATTACATAGCAATACATGTCGCTGGTGTTAATGAGACTGGGATGGTTCCATGTTAGAATGTTTTTTTATTGTTTTGGCAGTTTGTCTCATAGTAAATGGACGACATTTATGAACTGTTTTTTTTTGTAATATTCTTTATAAGGAATCTATGGTTTATAGAGTTCTTTGACCATGTTTGTTAACCATTTAACTTTTTCTCTGAGTCGACTACTGCTTGGTAATGCTCATTGATGCAGGTTAAGTTGGCGATCGCCGTCATTTAGATGCTCGAAAGAGCAGGTATAGTTAGCTTTATATTTGTCCCAGATAAATTTAAAAAGTTTTTTTAATTATTCATAAGTTAAACTTATTTAATATTCAAAATTCGACAAAACCGTAGGGCATATTTTTATCTCCACAAGACTGTGACATTTTCTGTGAAAATACCAAATTTTTGTAGGCGTTTTGTTCAAAATAGCTTTCAGTGCCCTAAACATGTGTACTTGTGTAGAAACAATTACAAAGAAAGGTTGGATTTTATTTTCAAAAACATTTCTCAATGCAAACGATATAGAACAATAAAAGCCACTGTCATTTTAAGCAATATTCGTGGGCTAAATTTGGGACTTGTTCTTTTACCACATTTAGATCGTGCCTTCCTTTTGTCTTTTGCTCTGCAGAAAAAATACTGGTTCTGTAATATTTTCGGGGTTACCACGTTGCTACAGTTATATAACTGCACGATCTGACATTACAAGGATTAAGTCTACAGCATATCTGAGCGACAGTTTGGCTCGTTAGTATAAATAAGCTTTGTACAGTTGTCAAAATATAAGTAATTGGTGTTTAAACCTTCTCATATGGGTGATGAAAGAAAATCACACGTGAAATTAAGAAGCAGAAATATTTATCAGTACGACGTCTTCTTCCTATTTGAAAATGTTCATTAAACATTACGTGGCTTTAAAGCAGCAATAATTATCCTATGTCTCCAATCCACAGCGTTGTTACTTGCTTATAAATGCCTCTAGATGAGTTTACTTCATTGAAAAATTAGCACAATCACCGAAATATATGAACACTAATATAATTATTTGTAAATAGTAAAATTAAATTAGTCAGCCACTGTATTAAATAAAACCAAACACTATTCACAAGCAACCAATTAAAGCACATATTTCTATAGATAGAAGATTTAGCATGATTGTCCATGAGACAGCCATCCACCAAATGACAGTAGAATTTAAACTTCTACAGGTCCCATGACGGCCTTCAACAATGAACCATACCATAACGGAAGCTGTAAAAGGATCAGAAATACAACATGTGAAACAATACACAAAACACTACAATCGAACTCATCTAATGCTAAAAATTGTGAACATATAACAATAAATGACTAAGTAAACAACGACAACCACTGGACTACAGGTTCCTAGCTTGGGACAGGCACATTATTATGTGGCGGGGTTAAGACGGTTGGCGAGCTCTCATCCCTCTCCTAACCTGGGACATTGGTGTGACAAAACAACAATAAAAATACACTTTAGAATCGGTTGAAATGTATTTAACACTTGAGATCGATACTGAAAACCAGTAACAATATAATTAAAACTTAATACAAGATACAACAAAAGTATCGACCTCAAAAGTGTATTCGCAGTTGCGTCTGCTAGTTCAAAACTAAAAGCAACCGATTAGAAAAACCACTTTTCCACTACGGTGTCAATTTAAACACGTCCAAATCATTAGAAGTCAAAGCAATCATGGATTGTGCAAATGTCAATATGAAATATATATTGACAGGAAGTAGAAAATGATAGATAATAACAAGTATAAAACTCTTTAGTTCCATATCAAGCTATTAACAAGAAAGTCAATATTAGTTAAAACCATATTTAAAGATTTTATAATAATGTTGTGACGATATCCTTAAAGGATAAGTTTATTAAGATGAATTTAAAGACCATGTGGATTTTGTTTAAATTTCCGAGCTTTATTTACCATGTCTCCGTAAAAAGTAGGATGTAATATCCCATGTTTTATAAGATGATTAGCAGTACATCCTAATTTTGATACCAAATCTTTATATTTATGAAAGAATGAAGTGAATGTTTTAATAAATTTGTTACCACGTTTTTGTAAAAAGTAGTATATGATATCCCGAATTTTATTGAATGATTGCAAGTACATCCATATTTTGATACCAAATCTTTGTATTTATGAAAGAATTTAGAACATTTTTTATCAATTTGTGGTAGCAAAATCCTTGACATAATATTTTTTCAATTATACGGAGATTGCGTTAATTAAAGTCTGAAACTCCGATTTAAACATGTGCATACCGAACAAGCTGAGAAATGTATACCCCATACGAAGGAGCTAAAGAAAATTCCCCGTCAAGGAAGGGAAAATTAACAATTGGGAATAAGAAATCGTCCCTCTTGTCGTAAATTTAAGTGTAGATTTTACCTTTAGAAATATATACATCTAAGTCGAGAAATGGGCATTTGAGGCAATTGTAATGGCTTTATTCAAAGTTAATTCCTTGAGATAAATCTCGGAAGTGTATTTATAGAAATCTGAATTATTAACGGAAAAGATATCGTCAAGGTAGCGGTAGGTATTGCTAAACTTTTTGTTGTATTCTTTCATAATATATCTCCATAATATTGTGTTAAAATATAGATAACTGCACAATAAGATGTGTATAGCCCTTTTAGGAAGGCCGTGGTTCCTTCTAAAATTAAAAAATTACTTTTCTGGTTCCCAGCTTCCGGGTAGTGTGGTATAAAGTTTCCATTGAAATCACCACTTGAACGTGCATCAATTTCTGTCGAGGACAAATAGTTAAAGCTTTCATTTTTAGTTTTTATAAATTAGAATGAGCAGCGTAAATAACTTAACCAATTCTGGCAGTCGTAGAAATCAAATGCTTTAAGATGAAGTACAAGGGAAAGTCGGGTTATTTTCCTTGCTCATTCTTACGTCGATGTGATGCACTACCCCAACCTCTCCACACAAGGACACAAGCTCGCAAGCTCGACAATGTTTATCCCGGAGACTGGAAGCGGAGCAGATATGACCCTGAAACGGAGGATGGCACTACCCACAAAGGGGAACAACTTTTACAAAATCTTATTTTTTAACCGAAATCGGACTTCCGGAAATATGTTTTCGAAAAGAACTATTGCATCAGACCCGATCGGATTGATTGTTACCGATAATCATGGTATCTGTTTTATTTGTGGGCAGTTCGTATATTAGCGATTAGAGATTTTTATGCAATCTATGCACCAAGTGGATGGATTTGATTTACCTGACAGAATTAGAAATATTATTTATTATGGAATCAGTGGAGGTTATGTAACCAAATCCACTCACACTAAACAACTTTGTGCGAAAGTTAAAAATAGCAGGCCTGAGATTGTGGTTTTGCAAATTGAAAGGAATGACTTAGATTCTATTGATTTATACATTGATCTTTGCGTGAAAATTGTTTTAAGACTACATCTGTTGGCCCAGATTCTAAGGCGACGCTATGGAGTGCAGAAATTGTTGTGTTGGAGTTTTACCACGTAATCATGCTAGACTGACAAATGTAGACATGTATAACATTTACAAACGCCAATCAAATCTATCATTAAGAAAGGAACTGAAAGATCAAGATTGAATCTTAAAGGAGTGAAGGAGATCACCACCAACATTTTTTGTGACAAAGTGCATTTTAATAAGGATGGATTGCTTCGCTACCATAAAAGTTCAAGGGGAGCATTGATAAAAGTTACTAAGTATATTTAATATCTTCTTTTATATAGACTTCATGCACTTATAACCTCAACATTCAAATTTAAATAATTTATTTTTGCACGATTTAATAAATCGATTTTAGATTGGAAATTTATTTTTGGTACAAAATTTGTTCACATAATGTGACTTCAATATTTTTCTAATATTACAGAAAGTTTTTTAAACGCTCTTAGTTGTGCGATTAGACAAGTTGCAATTTGCGATGGACACTTGAGATATACTAAACAGATATATCATGACCGGGAGGGGTATTTGCGAAAAAATATCAGTCGCGGGGAGAAAAATTTCCCGAGCCGACAGGCGAGGGAATTTTGATTCCTAAGACTGGTATTTTTCGCAAATACCCCTCCCTGTCATGATATATCTGTTTAATTACACCGAATATCAATTTTTACGT
>JAULBM010066203.1:0-19903 GCA_032357055.1 Geukensia granosissima | reverse complement strand
TAATCTGTTTTGTTAACATTTTTATCTTTATTGAAGTTAAGTCTAGTAATATTTAATAATTCTGATCAAATAAGTGTCTTATCTGATAAATTATTCAACATGAAATCAGTGTAACGTTTCTTTTTTTGACTAGTATATATTATAGTGTGCTTGGTTTACGTCATGGTTTCTATCAATAACTTGGCTAAGAAAAACATATTTGATTTGAAAATAGCAAGACTCCAAGAAATTCAACTGCACAACTTGGTTTGGTCAGCTTGCTGTTCATGCTTATATGCAAAGTTTGTCTCGTCTGTCGCGAATTCAGATGGAAAATATAATAATTCCACTTTGTCGACGTACCATTTTGAAAGCTTCAATAAAGTAGTTTTAAAAACTGTTTTCAACGACATCAAATTGTCAATTGACTATTTAATTTTTGTCTTGGACTGCATTTTTTCGTTCAATCAAGTTCTAATATTAGTTAATATTTTAATTTTCGCATTTTTTAGTTTAGTCAACAAAATTTGATAAGCAAATATTTCCCATTGTTTAAAAGTCAGACTGACTTGTTATTGGCCCACCTAAGTTCAAAATTGGATTGTTGTGACCTTAATTTATCTCTCCAGATATAAGTGTGCAGTTGTTTTCCTGTTTAGAGGTGAAGGTCTATTAAGGTTCTTTTCGACACAGAAATTTGCACATCAGAAAAACCTCTAATAACATTATCTAAAACATTTTGTTGAATAGAAAAATTAATTCTCTCCATGTGGCCAGTTTATTGCTGGCATTCAATAAAACGTTCTTTAGTTACTGACGTCATTCAGATAAGTAAATTTCCTTCACAATTGAAAATGATCTTATTTTTTGTTGATTTTGAGAGGTTTTGGCTCCGATCGTATTTGCCACGTTTCACGCTTTTACATATATTTTTACATATATTATGTATCTCATTAAACTACCACAAATAAAGTATATTTTAAAATTGATTTGTATCACGGGTGCAGCCAATACTGAAATGGTCCATAAACGAGTATAAAATAAACATTTTTCGACTTCTCAAGTTTTTCCAATTTTTGAAAAAGGGAAGGTTTGACAGGCAAAAATATCGTAAAATTACATACTAGCGGGTCAGATACCGACAATAGATAGATTCTGGTAATTAAAAAATTCGAAAAAAATATGCAGTTTAAACACCATTTGTAGAAATAACACAGAAAATTGATTTTAAACAACGTAGAATTCTATTCATTTGTCACATCTTAATCGATGTTAACTTTAACATGTTTAATTAGATTTTAAACGTTATCGAGTTATAAATTAGCGAGATAAAAATAGTAAATATGCTTTAAAATTTTGAGAAGCAGCATTCAAGCATATCAGGTTTCCTTTTGTGCCAAAAAATTCATGCATATTTGTGTGCAAATTACATCAGAAGGCTCAGATATTTCCGACAAACTAATTTTACCTGGACCGTCTGTTTTGGGTAGGTTGGCGTTTCAAAATTGAGAGGTAATTTTTTATTTTTTTGAGGGGGTGGGGGGGGGGGCGGGGTTGGGTGGCTGTCACAAAACAAAAATATGACCATTTTTTATCACAACGAAATGGCAGTATCTATGTAAGTTATTTTAAACATTTTTTCGAAGAATGCACCCTCGCTATATCGCATATATATAATGGTGGCCTCAATTATCTGCAAGGCCCCTACACAAACCATTTTTCATAAAAATTTTCCTTCTTGTTATTTCTTGCTATTCATATCGCTAAAATTTTGACTGGTCCCAAATGTGGCCATATAAGGAGGATCTAATGTACCTACTTTTAAACAACGGATGACACTCACCGAAAACCACCATATGGTGTCGCTACTGTCCCATCAGGTCACATTTGCTTAGTGACGTCAGATTTTCTGGGAAAATTTATCCGTTTACGCATGTTTGAGAAATTTCCTAATGTGGTGATTTTCCCAAACAAGCAGCGTCACAAAAAACCCTTAAAGTGCAGCGGCGACACCAAGCGGGAGTCATTAGTAAGTGTTATCCATTATCTTACCTTAAGAGCATGTTCATGTTGTTATTATCATTGAAACTGGGCCTTGCTGTAAAATATGGAAGTTACAACTTGTTTTATTGTACAGCAAAAAAAAATATTTCGCGTATAACGTAACTAAAGGTTAGTGTGAAATATTCTAACATATTCCACTAGTGCAAATTTCTCTTTAAAATCGTGACGTCATCAATGACAAAAATGCTACTTTTACGATTTGGAACTACTTGTCAGACAATAATATGGTTATTGCACGAATAATACTGAATAAAGTCCCTTGAAAGATATTATTTGCATTTGCAAATATTCTTCCCGGACAATTTTCATCAATATCCATGAATGAACCCTACGTTAGTCGACATGAAAACTGGGAAAAAATCATGATTGTATTATGAATATGTCACGATTCTCATACAATCGTTGATGGGCATGTGTTTACCACTTTTTTGAAAAAAGTGTAAGAATATCTCTAAGCTTTTTATGGTACAGATATAAATAAACTTATAACATATTCAATAGTATTAAGTTTTTTTCTGCATGTTTGATATCGTACAAATTTCATTGGGATTATCATGCCTTCAGGGCTGATAAGAGAGCTGATATGGATTTTACATTGTAAATAACTTTGTAAATTCATATCGGCCCTCACGTGCTGCCAGAGAGCATTGTGACGTCAAGTTTATTGTAGTTTTCAGGTATACTTCCAGGTTATGATTAATTTGAGCAGTTTCTGCTACTACTACTACTACTGTATTAAATTTTTAAATGTCAGCATGAAAGAATTGCTTCATGTTAATACCTATAGTGGACAAAATTTTTAATAAATAGATCAAAATATGTCCCTTTCCATATCAACCATGTTTTCATCCCTCGACCAATATCGTCCTTGGGGTAAAGCCCTCGCGGCCGGTACTGGAGTCCCGGGATGATACCTTGATTGGTATGATAGGGGTATGTAATGATATATAAGTATTACCTTACTTTCGTTTGTATTGATTAATTTGGAATGCATCTAGTAAGAGTAGTATTATTTCACATATACACGATTTTGATAAACAGCTTTTCACATCCTTGTTAAAGGACCTATTGAGGCCTCTAGATTTGGAAATTCCCTCTATTTTTCTCGGGGTTGGGTGCAGTCTCTCTGACAATTACCTCATATATATTCATTTTTATATCTAAGTCACATAAAAATATATCATTATATTGTTCCAATAAAAGTCTTTTAAAGCTTTGGTGAATCTGTTTAAAACAAAATTATACAAAATTTCAACACTTTTATCACTTAAACTTGGAATGCTCCTCTTTTATTGAAGTCAATTTTTACGATGGATTTCGCCCAACGGTGACACCCGTTTGATGAGGTCGCTCCCCGACATGTTTTTTTTTGACAAGCTTGTTTGGAAATTCACGAAGTAGGAAAAATTCTCATCCATGCGTCAACTGACAAATTATCCCAAAAATCTGACGTTACAGAGCAAAAAGACCGGAATGTGCAATAGCGACACCAAACGGTAGTCATCGAGGGTCGTAATGCAATATACAAAACACATCTGTAAAAAGCACGGGGAAGCAAACAAATCTTGTCCCATATCTAATATAACTAGACATTTACATACCATCAGTAAAGATCGTCAGAATGCACAAGGCTACAAAAAGTGCAACTTTCATCTTTATTTCGCTTTATTAATGACGCTGTAAAAGAGATAAGACTTCAACCTGAAGTGCCCACGTTTACCGAATTGGAAATTTAAAAACGCGGTTGGGTCGAGATCACTTGATGATAATCCCCGGGTTTTAGTGGGTTAGTAAGGTTCATTATTTTTACTTTCATGTTTGTTTTCAGCTTTTTATGAACGGTATATTTCCTTCTTCGTCTTATAGTTGTTCTCGAGATGGGAGTGTCGGTCGACTTGTCCCCTTTCTGGCTATAGCTAATCCTCTGCTTTCATCTTATCATAATTTGTGAGACAATGCAGTAAAATTAATACATAATCTTTATGGTAGTTTGCCAAGTAAGATTATCCTATTGTCCGAAGACCTTTCTGTTTTGAATTACCAGTATTTTTGCATATTTCAAGTCTTAAAAGGTGAGATGGCCTAGATATATCTAGGTCCATCAAATCATTAAACATCTGAAACGATAAATGATAAATTTCCTTCTTTTGGTTAACTTTACTGAAATTTATCTCTGGTTTATTTGTTTTCCTTTGACCTAACTGGCTTGAGAAGTCTAATATCACGCGACGACGCCGATGTGAAAAAAATATCATCGTTGATTTCATTGTTATTTGACGTCTTACATATGATGACGTCACTGAAGCCACATGGCAATCCAGCGAATAACAGATTATCGTTGATCATCTCAACTCGATCTCTAACTTCCTTCCAGACGTAAAGGTCTCGATGGACAAAACAGATCTCATAAATAGGATAAACGATGATCTGTATTTATTTAACAAAAGATAATGGTGCATTCGATATGAGATTTCTGAAACAAAAGTTAAAAATGATATTACTACATGTAGTCTATGAACCTATTTTTCGAAATTAACTAAAATGCCGTGTTGTTCGCTGAAATACACAACAAAAATTTTAAAAAATATACGTTGCTTGATCGTGAAATTTTAGAAATGATATTATGAATATATAACGGACGTGGAAAACAATAATTAATTTAAATTTTGAAATATTTCTAATAAAGCAACTCACATTTACTTCCGAACATCAGATACAAAATGCACAAGTTAGCCGATTTAATGCTATACATACACAAGATAGGAGGTGTATGATTGGTCAAAACTTAGGTGAATCGTCAAGGCTGTGACCCAATCGTGTGCAGCATTTTTAGGCTGAAATTAGAAGTTTAAAAGGTACATCTTGCATACATCAAGTGCAAGTCGTTTCAATAAATAAAATATATTTTTGTAAATATATGAAAAGATTTTTGTTTTATTTAACAACTATTTTATTTGTTTTGATGATATTTTTATTACAGATATTATTGTTGTAAATACGCAAAAAGAATTGTCGCTGAGCTTTCAAGAAATTGCACCGGATGCTGATCTTATCAAGGTCGGATATTTTGTTTACTTATCATCGGAAATGATGTTAAAAAACGCAGCAGAATATGATAAAATATGATAACTTTAATATGTTGCTTAAGTTCAGGGACATGTGACTTGTAATTTGTGGGTGTCTTCGTTTAAAATATTAAAATAAACTGAAAGCATCAAATTTTTTCAAAGATTTGATATTAATAGTATGGTTGACGCCGGTCATAACTCAATTTGGGGTACTTTAATATATCGATGATAACAACTTTATCTTCAATTTTGTTTTATATTGATATTGTACTTATATTTCGCATGTAACAAATTGTGCCATATATTCTTGTAGATGGTCAGTATAGGCTATGTCTGTTGCTCAATCCGTATTCATTTATTATATAAAATATTTTTAAAGTATATTGAAAGCATCGCTGTTTCAACCGAATGCTAAAACGACTAGCTTCGATGCAAATGTATTATGTGAGTTTCTTAAGCAGCATATGAAGAAACATATACCAAGGGGGAATTTAAATTAATGAAGAATAGAGCGGCAAAGAATTTTTGTGGAAAGTAATTTTCTGAATATGCTGTATCTCCAAAACAATTTGCCCAATTTCCAGTTCGGAGTGAACTTAACAACTGCCCCTATTTAAGTTCATTAATAATCAAATAAATCATGTTTTTTTAGCTTTTCTGAAAACTACAATAATTGACAGTATTTTTCATTTGATGCTGTTTAGAATTTTCTGCGTTTGAAAGGATAAACAATCCCTATCAACTGAGACATAGCGTTCATATTGCACATTTGCAAAAACTGATTACCAGGCAGATATGTATAGGGAAGACAAGCTCCAGTAATAACATAGCCGATGTTTATGGGTATGTATAAAAAAGATTGAATTGGCAGCTCAATAACATCTTATAGAACAGATCAAGCCTTTTAAAGCGAGAGACCGACCACCTCGCTACATAATCTGGAAACCAAACGTGTTATACTGGAAAATAAGATAAAGGTGTCAACAATAAAATAAAAGTAGTGGTGACTTTAGTCGATGCAATACATATCACTGTTTAGGTAGTTTTTGTGCCCTGAGCCTTGTCAAGAAAACCACTGTAAACGAGAACAGAAGAAATATGCTTTGTGACGTAAATGCAGTATGTTAACTGGCTGGAATAATGCTACTTATAAAGGATTTTATTTTAAATTACGACAGATCAAGCCTTTACGTTGTTAAGGGATTTTGTCGTGAATCCTCACCAAGAAAGAACATGGCGAGACTAAGTATTAGTAGTATGTCTATGTTATAAAGCTTATTTCGAAGGATGATTTCTGAATAATAACAAAATCGAACATTATTTATCTACAAAGTAAAAGGAGAAAAAAAATGTTTTTGGTATATGAGTTCTTAATTCTGTAGCTAGAAACATGGAAAATGAATAGTTGGAAATAATCAGTAATCAAAAATGTTAAAGACACAAAAGACATTCCTTAAATTGCTTCAAACATTGATCTTTATCTCGAATTAGATAAAAAGGGGAAAACTACACACAGAAGTTTATGAGAGACATGAAGATTTCAATTTTCCAATAGCCACCTTCCCGTTTGTTAACTTTAATTCTCAACACATCTTATAACTAAAAAAGAACATTCGTTGCTCTCTTGTTGAAATATAAGAATAGGAGATGTGGCATGATTGTCCCTGAGACAGGCACCCACCAAATGACAGTAGAATTTAAACTTCTACAGGTCCCATTACCGCCTTCAATGATGAACCAGAGTCCATACCATAACGGGAGCTGTAAAATGTGAAATTAAACATAAAAAACGACAATCGACCTAATATAATGCAAAACTGGTGAACATATAACAATAAATGACTAATTAAACAAAGACAACCAATAGACTGCAGATATTTAAGGATGAAAATCAACGTGTTGGATGGATTGCAAAACCTGTTTCCCAATTGAAAACTAATCTTTAAGAGTGACACACTAAAACATGTAACATCTCACAGCTGTTCGCCTTTTGCAGCAGGATATTGTAATCCTGATTTCGACTCGGTCTAATTTTACCCCTAGTCTAGTTCCTTCCTTTGAAAGATTATTATCTGCTTGGGCAATGGTTAATGAGCTAGTTTCTTTCTGCTGACCCGTCCGAACACGCTGAGTTCAATCGGGATTTTTTTGTTTTGTTAATTTTAATTTTTTTTATTTATTTATTTATTTTTTTTTTGTATCAAAGACGGATGATTGATTTTTATGTATTGTCTGTCTCGTGTAAGTCCTTTTTTGTTCAGTAGATTGATATCGCACTAAGTGTACCTATTTTGTCTGACCCCTTAGTTTTCTTTCGCTTTCTTTTTTAACATTTTTATTACACACATATTAATATGGATTGTACACTAACATGACTAGGCAAATTGTTTACTAGCCTTCTTTAATATCTAACATTAAACATAATATTCAACCTTCAGATATTTGTAATAAATTAGTTTTTGATGGCTGTGTTATAGACAATCATTCAACATCTCCTTTGAATTAGAGATTAGAATCATCACTTCGGAAGTTTTGCGGTCGCCATCATGATTTGGTTGACCGGTAAGAAATATCCATTTCACAAAAGACAATGGAAATCTTCCTACTGTCGTGAATACAAATCCGTTCCTATACCGGTTGTGACTAACACCGATTGTGACTTTACACGGCTTTGTCTACTGAGTTACACAACGGATGCCACTAGTGGAGCAGGAGTTGCTTATCCTTTCGGAGCACATGAACTCACTCTGGTTTTTGTAGGGTTCGTGTTACTGCAGCTTTAGTTTTCAGTGTAGTGTTGTATGTTCTATGTTTGTCCATCATTTCATTTTGTTTGCCATGGTCTTGTCTGTCTTCCGACTTCTGCCTTCCCATTTGGTATCTTCGTATTCCTTGTCTAAAATATATATATATTAAACAAAGAAAGATAATTCAAAATATAAAGTGGTTAATGGGCGTTTAGTGTTAACATTTTCTATTCGTTAAAATGTAAATTGAAGATATTTTGGAACTTAATGTGTGTATTTTTAAAACGAACATTTGTGGTACAACATACCTTTAAAATATTTCATTATTAACTGCTTTTGTGTCAATTTTAATCGGATTATGAGACAGCGGGAAGTAGAGTTTCCAACTTTTTCCTACGTCTAATCAAATATCGAGGTTTGATAAAGACAATGGAATGGAAGTTGAAAGAATTTCTTACACATGCATTGGTAAATAAAAATAAATAGCGCTGTGACTTTGAAATATTAATATGATACACAAATTTATGAAGGACCAGGCAGCAATCGGAGCGTTACTTTTATATCATGCCAGTAATTAAGATAACTTTAAATATAAATATACTAGAATTTAATTATATATCAATTAAATTCATTTATTGAATTAACGAATTAACTGAGTTGTCTTTCTTAGCCCGGGGGAAATTATGTAATATTTGAATCGGCAGTCTATACACGTGACTATTCTTCTCCGTGCAAAAATCCGTGCTTTTCATGCTCATTCTTGAGTCAAAAGCCAAGCAGACAACAGGGTTTACATTTTTTTCTCAAGTTGCCACGTGGATATTAGGAGATAAGTATTGATGTTCTTTAAAATATGTTTATATATGATATAGATAAATGAATTGATTTTAAGCATAATATTTAATGTAAACGTAAGAGCCTTGCTGTTTTCGCCCCCCCCCCTTTAAAAAAAATTTTTTTTCGAATTTATTATTGTAATGAAAATATGAACATGTAAATTTTTTAAAGTTTAGATTATTAGCAAAGGGAATTGTTGGTGGCCATTATTCAAGAACACCGCCCTGTAATGTAAGTTAAAAAATATTGTAGATAGCGTTAAAAACGATGTGTATTCATCCGGATAGTCGGGACATATAGTATAAATGGTTGACAGATTTTCAAAAGTCAATTTTGTAGAATTTAAGTACAATGTGAACAAAATTTAAAAACGTTAAAGAGGTATTATATTTCAATGTGAAGTGATAAATTAATTGCTACACGTCATTTGGAATAAACTATGCATACTGTATTCTATCATACAGTTAAAACACGACAATTTTCAATATTTATTTTCCGTTCAGTTGAAGAAATATCAATTTTGTTAAAAAAAAAGGTATCGTGTATGTCAATATATGATTTATATTGGCAAAATGCCTAGGATTAGTCGTCGGAGGCCAGCCCCAAGAGACCCGCCTGTGAGGAGATTAAGGAGACATGGCCCAGCCACTGAGGTTCAAGGTGTTCGCCAGCGTCGAAGGAGCAACCGCATAGATCAGCCCCATGTTGTTGTAAATCCGTCTCGGCCACAACCTGCAAATGAAGTACATGAACCACAGATTCAGCTTCCTGCACAGCCACCTCAGATTCAGCGTCCAGCACAGCCACCACATTGGACAATAGCCCATCCCGCTGTTGTGTTGTAAAACATGAATCAAATTCTGATAACATGGATCATTAACTAGATGATTTTCTATTTGCTGGGAGTAGTAATATACAAGACTGTCAAAGTTTGATGGATATTTTGACAGAGTTTGTGATCGTTGCTCAGGAAAAAACTAAGGGATCTTCTACGAAACTGCAATATTTAGGTTTGTTGTTAAAAACAGGAATAATCTTAAACCAAATTCCAGACAGCAAATTATTGGATTTAAAATCTAAGATTGAACATCTACTTGGTAGAACAAAGGTTACGTTGAAGGAATTGCAGTCATTATGTGGTTCATTAGCATTCTGCTCTAAGGCCCTTCCAGCGGGACGAGCGTTAAGCAGACGAATTTATTTGACTACCAGTCATGCAAAAAAGCCCCACCATTTCATTAAAGTTACAGCAGGTATGCGTGAGGATTTATTAGTTTGGAAAATGTTTTTGGTAAACTTCATTTGAATAACTTATATGTTAGAGTCTGAATGGACTTCAAACGATATTTTTAATTTGTACACTGACAGTGCCGGTGTTTCGTCACTCGGATGTAAGGAATATTTTCAAAGGAAATGGACTTATCTTCAGTGGCCAAGTAAGTGCGTTGGTTCGGATATACTAAAAGATATTACATATTTGGAGATGGTGCCAAAAGCTTTGTTCATATATTTATGGGGTAATTTATTTCACAAAAAGAAAATTGTTTTTAATTCAAATAACCAATCTGTTGTTCAGATTTTAAACAGCAAAACATCTAAGTCGACAAGAGTGATGTCCCTTGCACGATATATAGTTTATTGGTCCTTAATGTGTAGTTTTCCTATCCAGGGAACATTTTTGCTTGGTTGAATTTTTCAGACTATATTTCTAATGGCAAATTTCAGAAATTCTAAAGTTTGGCATTGCCAGCAGACACTTACACAACTGTTATAGCAGAGGTATTTTGAATGCTTCTACGTCCCAGAATTCGCAGACCACATATGGAAATGGTGTTCCTCATTTGTAAAGTTCAGATTAAATCATTTTTTGGAGATTCATGGCCTCCTACTATTTCAGATTTAGTAAATTATGTAGCATTTATGTCTTGCCAAGGGTATGCCCCGGCTACTGTAAAAGTGTACTTGTCCGGTTTAAGTTATTGGTTAAAAGTCATGAAAATGAATTATTTAACAGAATCTTTTATTTCACAAAAATGTTGAAAGGCATGGATAATCTATACAGCAAAGCAGATACACGCAAGCCGATTACAATAGAATTATCAATTAGAATTATGAATGCATTAACATTTTTATGTTCATCTGTATATGAAACTAATTCGTTTCGGTCTGCATTTTCGCATGCATTCTTCGCACTGTTAAGAGTAGGAAAAAAACTATATACAAAAACACTAGGCATGTTATTAATAAAAGATATCAAGTTCTCAAAATTTACAATCGGTTAATGTTACGATTCCGTTTTCAAAGACCGATCAAAAAGCACTGTAGACTACAGAAATTATTAGTAAATTTGATCAGGAGTCCGTTTGTTTAATCCGGTTAGTCCTTGATTACATATCTGTGCGACATGAGGAAAACGGGCCTCTTTTTTGTCACTGTAGCAAAACTGGCATTACTCGTTTTCAATTTTCTAAGATAGTTCAAAAAGCTTTGCTTTTTATAGGATGCACTCCTAATGATTACATTTTAATAAATGCACATTTATACCCCAAAGGGGTTGAAGGCATAAGGATACATCAACAAGAATTAAAAAAAAAAATAATAATAAAAAGATAAAATACAACACAGAACATATGTACTACATTTCAACTATATCACTACAGCAGCTGTGGAGTCCACCTTCCTCAGTGCGAAAGACTGTTTTATAAATGGAGCAGCAAGCTGCATAAGTTCCGATATAGATAGAATGTATTCCAATTTCAGGTCCCCTTTAAAATATTTGTTTTCTAAATTAGCATTTTTTATATTTGTTATAAAATTATTCCTTAAAACTGAATTTTTTGAACATGAAAAGAAGAAATGATTTTCATCGTCTATTTCTCTAAGGTCACAAAATTGACATATTCGATCTTCCCTTTTAATCCTTTTATACCTCCCCCTTTCAACTTCCAAATAGTGATCACTTATTTTCATTTTTGTTACATTTTTTCTATTTTCAAAAGTTGTTTTTAAATAATATTCATCTATATCGTACTTCGTTTTAATTCTACTGTATAAAAATATTTTACTTTTTTCATTTAGAGATTGTAATTTTTCAAAGAATTTTTTTTCATATTCTTCTTTCAAATGTCTGTTGATCTTTTTGCTAATATTAAATTTTTCTTTTCTAAAATTAACAACTTCCAATTCTTCTAGTTTTATATTATTGGAGTTGCAGATGTTTTCTACAAAAGTATACCAAGTGTAAATTCCTTTCGAGTGGAGGGATTTCGATAGACAAAAAGCATCATAAATCAATGGATTGTTTTCATCCTTTGAGATTCTTGCAAAGTATTTCAAAACTTGTGCTTTAATAAAAACGTCTAAAGGATATTGGGCTAATTCAGCTCTGGCTGCTATGTTAACAGCCTGTTTGGATAAACCCATAACAAATTTACAAAATTTTAGATTTACCTTTTCAATGTTACTACTGTCTATCAGTGTTAAAATATCAAAGTTTGCGTTTTTGCTTTTAGCTCTTTGCGATGCTTTTATTATTTTTTCATAAAAATCTAGGTACCATATTTCAGCATTATATGTTAAAATAGGTTTGATTAAAGCATCAAATAATTTTTTAAATATTTTCAATGATAAATTTTCTATAGGATTTAAGTATTTAAACATAGAAAACAATACTTTGATCCCTTTTTTGGATAATTCCGAGTGACATGCATGAAATTTGCCAGAAGACTCAATGATATTTCCTAGATATTTGTAGTTCAAGACTTTATCAATTCTTTTCCCATTAATAAAAAAATCAGACTTTGTATACGGAATGTTTTTCTGTTGAAAAATAATTACTTTTGTTTTCTTTACATTTACTGAAAGCTGCCAATTCCTACAATACTGATTTAAGTTATCTAAAGATTTTTGTAGCCCTTCTGGAGTTTCTGACAATAGAAGAAGATCATCTGCAAACATAAGACAATTAATTGACATATTTTCAAGTGCAATTGGGCAACAATTCTTATCAAAAATATCAGGGAGGTCATTTATATATAAATTAAATAGAGTCGGGCTCAAACTATCCCCTTGTTTTACCCCTCTATTTATTTGAACATAGTTAGATAAATTTTCATTTGATTTAACCGAAGCTTCAGTGTGCATGTACATACCTTTAATCACATTGTAAAGTTTTATCCCAATAGTTTGCTCCTTTATTATTTTGTAAAGAAGACCCAATCTCCAAACAGAATCAAATGCTTTTTTAAGATCAACAAAACACCCAAAAATTTTTTGTTTTTCACTGTTTACATATTTATTGATTAAAGTTTTAAGTATGAACAAACTATCTGTAGTTCTGCTATTTCTAGTAAAGCCAAATTGTGAAGGGTTTATTTTATTTTTAAATATAATAAGTAATCTATTATTTATAACAGAATTAAATATTTTACTCAAACAATTCATTAAAGATATACCCCTATAATTTGAAGGATCAGTCTGATCTCCACCTTTAAACAATGGTATAATAAACGATTTATTCCAATTGTCCGGATAAAAGGATGTCTCCAATATCAAATTAAAAAATTTTGCTAATGAGGTTAGCATAACAGAACTACTATATTTAATAATTTCATAACAAATTAAGTCTGGGCCACTACTTTTTCCTTTTTTAAGTTTTTTTATTATTTCTTTTATCTCGGATATGGTTATTGGTTGATCTGTGTTCTGAACTTTCAGATTCTTTTCTTTTAATGATATTTTTTCCGAAATATGTTTTTCAAAATTTGTATCTATCTTCTCTGGATTTCCCTGTGATCTAAAATGTTCTGCTAAAGAGTTCAGATCAAATCCCAAATGGTCATCATGTATTTCATACTTTCCATCTATTGATCTTAATAATTTCCAAAATTCTTTACTTTCTTTTGGTGAAAGATTGCTTATTTTATTCAAAATAGTCTTTTTGTATTCTCTTTTTTTAAATTTTGTTAATTTTTTAAATTTTTTTGCATAATATAAAAAATTTGATTTTATTAATTGGTCAAAGGGAGATAACTTTATTTTCTTACTAAGTTCATTTACTGTACTTCTCAAAGACAAAAATTCTGAATCAGACCAAAGAGTTTTTCTTTTATTCTTTTTCTTCTTAAAATAGTTTGTTCTCATGCATTTTTTTGATAAATCGAGATAAATGTTTGAAATCATGTCATTTGCTAGATTAACACCTTGTTTGGAGTTTTCAAAGTCAGTTGTTTGAAAACCAGAAATAGATTCATATATATATTTCTCTGATAGTTCTTTTTCTAGTAATATTTTAGATACTTTAGTCCACTTTAAAGAATACTGCTGTTTCATATATTTATTCTGAGCACTTTCCAATTTGAATCCACATTTTAAATGTGTAACTAATTGATTATGATCTGAAAAATGGTTTGGATTTTTTACTGTAAAATATTTCACTGAGGAAAGTAGACTCTCACTAGCTACTGCATAATCTACTATACTATTACCTCTTTGATTTAAGCATGTAATATTGCCCAATAAATCCCCAATGAATCTACCATTTAATATTCGAAGTTGGGCAGAAACACAGAGATCTAGAAGTTCTTTGCCTTGTGAATTCAAAATTTTGTCCTGTGATTTTCTGGGCATAAAATAATCTGATTTATAATTTTCAGGCAATAAATTACAGATATTTTCATTATTTCCATCATATAATATAAAATCTGGATTAGCTGAGGTTCTTGAATTTAAGTCTCCCATAAGTAAAATGTGTCCCTTACTACTCAGAAGGTTTATCTCTGATTCAAGAGTCTCATATTCATTTACATAATGGGGAGAATTTAGAGGTGGTATATAAATCCCACATATATAGAGATCTTTATCGATACTGAAAAATGTTTTGTCAAGCTTTATCCACATCCGGTTTTTTGATTCTGTTGAATTGACTAAATATTCAATCCCCTTTTTTAGATGATTTTTAAAATAGACAATAATACCTCCACTATTCCTTCTAGCTTTTTTCTTTCTGGTTCTACATTTAGAAAAACTGCCATAATTAGGAATTTTAATATCAGGACTCTCTCCCTTCCAGGTTTCTAGCAATATATGAATGTCACATTTAATATGATCTAAAAATAAGTTATCTCTGTGCTTCTGCCCTAATCCATTCACATTCCAACTGGATATTGATATGACATCAGAAAAATTATTCAACATATCTATATTATTACAACACTATTATGCAAGAGTTAGACTTAAACCATTACTCTATTTATATATATATTTTTTTATATATGTATATATATATTTTTAATACATTTCCCTTTTATCATACCTATTCAAAAATACCCTTCTTAAATAGTGTTCCTTCATATTACATGTATTATTACCATGCAAATTTGTCTGTATGCCTTTTTAGAGAATATTTTTCATAAATACAAATAAAAGTACATGTTAATGTTGTCAAGTATTTTTTGAATCCTTCAATATTGGTTTTAGGTTGAATAGTAAGGTAAACAAAGTGCATTTTGTGTAAATATGATACTCCTCTAGAAGTAATCTTTAAATTTTTGTTTTTCTTACATCACGAATATGTTTCTAAAAATTTGTCATTTATGAAATCTTTATAAGAATAAAAAAAAAAAACCTTTTCTTTCAAATCTTTGCACATGAAAATTACATTGGCATTTAGCATATTAAAGGATATTTAAATAGGATTCAAATAATTAAAAAAAAAATAATAATAATAATAATAATAATAAATCCAATACATTAGCTTCCTGCTATATATGAATTACTTAAAAATAGAGCAGTCATTACTTTATTTCACAAATTTCAAAATGATTAGAATGTTAGTAATTCTTAGTAAATGTTCATGGTAAGATAGACTACCTAATTTAGTTCTTCAATAAATGATTTCAAAAACCATCGCAATTTGTCTTGAGCAGATTCATCAAATTTCGGCGGATTTACAGAATTGTCATTTTGGTTACGGCTTGTTACATTATAACCATGATTATAGTCCATCACCTTCTGATTTTGTCTTATGCCTGTAGTGTCTGTTCTGTACATGTTTTTCTGTTCATATATGTATGGATTGTCATTCCAGTTGTTTACATCACTTTCCCCATAATATCCAGTAGGGCGGTTATGATTGATTTCAAATTTTGGGTGATTGTCATATTTTGTCCTTCTGTGTTGTGAATAGTTATAGAACGATGGCCTATATTTCAAGTTTATTCCAGTATATCTTCTGTCGTTTTCATGTTTCTCAGCTGTGTGGTCTTTTATCCCTAAGATTTTATTTGTTATCCTTTTGTAGGCACTAACTAATTTAGGTACTCCAGATTCACGGCTTGGATGAATTCCATCAAAAACATCTTCCTCCTGTATATATGGACTTTGTACTACACTGCAATTGTACTGATATGCAATAATTCTTATTCCTGAATTAAACTGTACTCTTTTCATTTCATATGCCTCCCTCCAACTAAGATTTGCTTGAAATCTTGGTAGAATTTCACTTAAAACTATCTTTGCTCCTGGAATACATAGCTGACATTTCTTTACTAAGTCTTCAATTTCTTTGACTACATCGCTTGGGGTTTTTCTATTTAAATCATTTGAGCCAATCTGAAAAAGTACACATTTTGCTTTGACTTTGTTGGATTCTATGAATTGTTTTGCTCCAAGAACTGTCTTGTCTTGTAGAGTTTTCACTTTTACTGTCTTGTTTTTATATATAAGTTTTGGGTTGATGTTTTTGACAACAGAGGAACCTATGATCCATAAATCTACTTCATTTTCATTGTTTGTTTCTGTTTTGTCAAAGATTTCGTTTGTTTTACTATGCATTATTCCATCATATTCTAAGTTCTTCTGAAACATTGGTGTAGTATCTGGCAGATCTTCAGTTATCTGTATATCATTCTTGTCACTTTCTTTCTCTTCACTTTCCTGTTGTAAAATATCAAATCTGTTAAATGTTTCCACATTAAACCCCATGTTCTCACCTTTTGATTCTTCACTCTGTTTATTTATTTGTTTACTTTTAGGAATGTCTTCGTATTTTTCCTCTACTATCTCAAATTTTTTCTCTAATGCACAAACTTTTGATGTTAGTTCTATAATTGTTTCAATAAACTTAACGCAGTCAGGTTTAGAGTCATTAACTTCAGTCTCTTTGTGAGTGTTGCCTTGCTCATACTTGGTTTTACTAACTGTTTGATTTATAAGTTCAACTTTACCTTCTAGTGATGTTATTCTCTCTAAAAGTGCATTAGTTGATTTTTGAACATTATTTTCTAAATCCAGAATTTTTGTTGCCATTGATTGGACACATGTTAAGATGGTATTTGTCACTGTTTGCACTGATTGTACATCATTTTGTAGGGCAACTGACTGTTCAATATGATTTGTTTCTATCAGATGCATAGCCTGTATAATATCATCAATTTGTGTTAATTTGTGACCATCTTTTTCCACATTAGTCAAACCTGTATTTACTTCTGTAGTTTGTGTATTTATATCTGTATATTGTTTATTTACATTATCTTGTACACTATCCTGATTTTCATCCATTTGTGTTTTATCTTGAGTTTTTGTTGTGTGAACAATATCACTGACTTGTTCTTCATTTTCATCAACTTTAATTACATGTAAATTGACATTATTTTCTGTTGTATCATCACACTTATCTTCCACTATGCTGACATTTAGACTTTCAGTACCTGCATTTTCATTCTCACTACTCTCAGATTTGTTTCCTTGTTTCTCATTTTCATGAGTATATGAATCTAGATCTTGTGTTTCTTGTGGGAGTGTCATTTCCATATTATTTATGATACTATCAGGGTCACATCCAGATCTTAAAATTTCTGTCACTTTCTTGTCTAACAATTTAAACTCTGATTCTGTCCAACTTTGTGTATTATGACCTTGTACCAGGCAGTTGTGTGTGGTATAATAAAGTGTTATTGTTATCAATTTCTTGTTTTTTGTTGAGATTTGTGTTATTGATTTAAATAGATCTGTGTGTGGGATCTCTGGCCTGAATGGACTTTTCTCATCTTCTAATAACAAAGTGTTATGTTTATTATCATAGTCAGACCATGAAATATCGAATTCGTCGTTTTCTCCGAGCTTTACAAAGTACCTAACCAATAACATTCTTCTCCAAACAAGGACTGACGTCTCATCAACTTTGAATGTAATTTGTTTCGGGTCGGTTTTAGGTTGGATCTTTTGTCCGACAGAACTTCCGGTTTTGACCATGCTTGATTTATTACTATTTCTTACTAATAAAAGTTTATATTCTGATGTATCATGTAATTTTCTTGTTCAGTGTTCAGAGTTGTTCATTAAAACATTTGCTAGGTATGGATTTAGAAGTCTATTCTTGCATAATTAGACTCAACTTCTTTTAAGAGATATATATAAGAATTAATAAATTACCTATATTATCATTTTAGTTGGGTATAATGAGATTTGGATTGTTGGATCCTCAATTATATCAAAAGCAGGAGCTCATGCTGAGATCAGACCTTCAGGTTCTTATTTAGGTTTAGAATCTTTTAAGTGCTATCTAAGGTCGATTGGTATGCTAGGCATAAAATAGGGCAACCTGGTTATACATGGACTAGTTAACTTCAGTGGCATAACCAGGGCTGTCTTTCTTCACTGTGATGAAAACGATATTCGATTGGTGACGTTCCAAATGGTGCCCCGCTATACCATATGAAATTTACAGTAGCCACACTCTCCAGAATGCTCCCAGGTTGTTCCATAATTTGGTCGAGCATACTACCTCGTTCATCCTGGAGGTTCTGTGACAATGACCGTGTTATGGAAAGTACACGGAAAAGAAACAATAGGGGAATGATGTCCTATGTCCGGCAATATGGGAGTTATGTTATTAATTATCCGGATTTTAATGATAGACATCCAAGTTTATACAATCAAGATGGGGTTCATGTATCCTTCATTCGAAATGATATTTTTCCTAATCAGCTACAATCTGCTTTATTACATACCGATGTTTCTGTGTTTTCCTTCCGATTAGATATGTATTACTGCATGTGTATGTCCTAGATGATTTGATATATCATTAGTCGCAGCATTTTTTTCATATACATCTGTCAACTAGAATTTACTGTTGACTTGACATGCGTGAATTTTGTGGCGGATTATCATTCTTAAATTTGGAAAGAATGATAATTTTGGCGAAATTTACGTATTTCTGCTATGGATTGCCCATATATGACTTTAATACTGCATGGAGTGTCCAGCTTTGAAATATACTGACGGGATCGCCCTTCAATAATTTATTCATAGACAATTATTTCAAGCGTCATCAAGATTTAAGTTGAATGACAAGTTTGTTGTTTTGTTTGTTTGTCTGTTTGTATAAATGCCATGACAATTTAACAGCCATTTTGCTCCATTGGTATTTTTTGGTATTTGGTTGCTTTTGCTCTATTGGTAATTTTAAGAATTTGGTTGATATCGGCATATTCAATAGTAGAATTTAATGAAATATCAATTAAATTCGTTTATTGAATTGTAGAATTAACTGAGTTGTCTTCCTTAGCCCGTGGAAAATTATGTTATATTTGTATCGTCAGCCTATACACGTGACTATGCTTCTCCGTGCAGAAATCCGTGCTTTAAATGCTCATTCTTGAGTCAAATGCCTAGCAGACAACAGGGTTAACAGTTTTTTTTCAACCCTTCACGGTGATAATCTTATTTCTTGTGCATAAATATTGCATAAATTCATTTGATAAACACGTTTTGATTGAATGCTTATTTATGATCAGTCACAAGAACTCCGCATCTGAATTAGTCCGTGGGCTAGGATAGCCTACCGTGCACCCCCCCACATCTCTATGGGACCAAATTTTTTTTGTTCCCCAAAGCATATTATTAAAGAAAAAACATGTTAACATTAAAAATTTTGGAACGCATTTGTGATTTGGGGGTCTTTTAATAGCCCAGTTGGATATTTTGGCCGATTTAGTTTTAAACCATTTTTCATTTTCAAAGGTAATTATAGATAAGTTTCCGAAATAAAAAGTGGACTTGTTAGGTATCAATAGAAAGGTCTATGTATTCCCTTTCCAAAAAATGTCTAGGTATATTGATTTGAGCTACGGAAAAAAAGTTGTGGCAAAAATAGTAGCCCTACCCCAACAGATATTTGACAAAAATCCAAATTTTTTGTCTGTCAAC
>JAULBM010066192.1:0-10179 GCA_032357055.1 Geukensia granosissima | reverse complement strand
TTTTAAAATTTACAAAAAAAAACGAGATGACTTCAACTTTCCTATTGTAAACTTTTAATATTTATGTGGTAATATTTCTGCTTCCCCTGCCTTCGGGGTTTATGTTTCGGAGTTGATTCGATACTCTCTTGCCTGTTCCGAGTATCAGGATTTTTCGAAGAGAGAATTGCTGTTGTCGCAAAAAAACCGCAACAAGGATACATCCAATCAAGGTTTAACTCGACTCTCCTTAAATTTTATGGTCGCAGTCACGAATTAGTTGATTACTATGGTATTAGTGTATCTAAACTAGTTATCGACCTGTGTCCCGTATTACAAAAGTAAGTTGACCTCCTCTTGGATTGACGTTAACCCGGTTTTAAGTTTGTTTTCAATTTGTCTTGTTTCTTTGGAATATGCTCTTTTGATCTCTCGCATGGGTAGTTCTACATTGCTCAAACAACATTTAAGACTCTTTTCTCTTGAATTCATAAAAACTTGGAACTCGTTAGTGTTTACTGAATTTTCAGATAATTCCAAAGTGCAATCTGACATATATATATGCAGTGATGATTTTAATGATCGTTTACGAAGAACATATTAGTACTTGAGATGGGACTCGGAAAAAAATATATACAATTTATTAATAAATAATGATTTTTAACCTTGGGAGCTTAGTACTCTATTCCTCCCTAACATGTTATTGCAAAAAAGATCATAAAATAATTGTTTTGGAGTAGATACGATAGATAATAATATATAAGATATAAGATTACCAAGAAGAAAAAAATCGATTTCGGGCTTGTCATTGTTTTGACGAAGAATGATTCTCAAATGTTATTTTAAGATATCTTCTGACATCTTTTCGACTGCCATTTGTCAAGAACAAATGCAAGCGCTTGTTTCATTTTATTTGAAAAGCTATAAAACACGAATTGTTCAATATAAACATAAAATCATATTTTTAAAATCAATTTTCATTTAACTTAAAACCGATTATTCGACTTCCTGGGGGAGGTTCAGTGTTTTGTTTTTGGTCAGTTTATTCTGATGCACTTTTTTCTTTTGTCTTGTCATGTTTGTTCAGATACTAAACTGCACAGTTCATAAAAGTTAATAAAATGTCTTGCAACAACACGACAGGAAATGGACCATGAACCTCCTTGGTAATTACTAATGTTGTTTTTTAAACGTTATAAATAAGTTATCCATTTTTATCTTATACCATTTTATTTGGTCATATTCTATACAATGAAGAACTTTATCTGTCGTTTTAGGCCCTGCTTACACTAGATTTATTTTAATCCGGATCAACACAAGCTAGAATATAGAAAACATGTTGTGTTTACATTAGCGTTGGGTTTGTGTCCTAACTTAATTCGAATTAATATTGAAACGTAGAAATCAAAAGATTTTAAAAAGTAACGTTACTATTTATGGCGACAGATTTAATCCACATTTTGCGTTCACACTACAACTTAATCCTGATTAAGTTGATCTGGATAAACTTTATTATGATTAAGTTAATCCAGAATAAATAAAACCTTGTGTGAACGAAATGTGACTTAATCCATATTTACATGTGTTAATCCGAATTAACTTTTGTTTTGTGAACAGGCCCTTAATAACGTCTTGAAGAAGAGGCATATTAAGTAAGATAATTAGGAGATTACTCTGTTGTATTTTAAGCTTTAGGGATGTAAATATTGGATTTTACTGTTACAAATTGAGATTACGTTGCGACGCGTAGCGGAGCCAGGTAAACGGATATTTGCGACACTTAATTCAAAATAAACGCCCCCAAAGCTTAAAATACAAAACAGTTAACTTTATTCTAATGCAAATATAATTCAAAACCTGATTAATATTAAAACGGTAAAAAAGAAATTCCGCGAAACATTCTGAACGTTTTACGCTGATAAACGTTATAGAAACAACAAGACGTCATTGAACGCTTCCATTTTGAAATGTGAACTACGGGCGTTAGACATATTATAAGATTGTTTTGTGTGTTTGGAAAGCAATAAATCTATTGTTCAAATATAGCGGCAATATGGTGGCTTTATATGAGTAATCTTAGTTTCGACAAATAGATAATGAATTTTACGTAAAATGCAAGCCAATCAAATGAGTTGTTACAAAAGTATATAGTAAATAAATTTTATTCTTTTCAAGGAGATGTAAATAATTTAGGAGACATCATGTCTTTTGATTACAATTTGTCATATTAATACCATCAAAGTATCCATAACCTAAAACAGGTTAGGAATTTTCTTATTATGATAATTGTTATTATCTTTAAATAATACAACATAATTTTAGTGGAAATTTTTTTTTCAAAGGGGTAAATGCCTGGCCAGGTAACTTTTTCAAGGTTAAACTTGGTCAGATTTGCACCGATAGCTACTTAAAATCGAACAACATGTTGAAATCCCTTGTTTATATTACTTGAATTTTGCATTCGCCTTTAAGAAGTATGTTGGACTATTGGAATTGCCTCGCACTATGTCCAGGTTTCTGTTTATTAATTAACGATCCAAGGTATCTTCATTTAACTTAGCAGGTTGAAGGCGTTGTGTATAATGTGCAGCTAAATTTAGGTGACCTTAAGGTCATGCAGGATTATCATCGACTAAGAAAATCAGCTTTTCACTGTTAGTAACGTCCAAAGGTTTGTTTTCTCAAGAATATGCTAGACAGTTATGAAGTTGCATTGGTGAAACATACATGTTGATGATGTACATTTAAGTGAACATGAGATCAAGGTCACTCATGAAAAAAGTTTTAGACTTATAAAGTTTGCTTTTCGTTGGAGATTGCACTGAAAACAAAATACATGTTTCAGATGAAAAACATATAGAATTTGAGTTATTCAGATAAAACAGTTTTCAATTAAGAAATTCTGCTATATAGTGTTTGTCGTGTCCAAGTTTGTGTTTTCTCAGAAACAATAATAGATTTCAAAATGAAACTGTAATTAAGTTGCATGCCTATGGAAAGCATAGAACGGAGTCAAATTAAAATAACCTTGACCCTAAGGTCATGTAGGATCATAGTTATTCCAATTCTTAAAATGGTTGTTTTCAACTTTTTATTCCTCAAAATTTATCATCCCAGTTACCTAGATGAAAATTTATGTAATGTGGCATGGGTGGCTAAAGTGTGTAATACCTAGTAACTTTTGGAAAATTACTTATTCACTATTACAAATAGAATAAAATGATCAACTGCAATTTTTAGGAGATTTAAGATTTAATATTTTAAAATATGGCACCTCTGACGTTGGTTTATTTCCCAGAAGACGCTCAGACTTGTTGTCTTTAGAAAAAGTACTTGTCAACCATACACTAACATATTAATATGATTAATTGCAAACATGAAGAGTCTTTATTATTGAAATTCCAATATTGCTAAATATCCTGGAAGTCTTCCAGACCTGCAAATTCTGGATAAGTACTTAACAACTGTATATAAATCTTACAAACAAAATTATTCAGTATAAATGCTTTAAGAGATTTGATGACAATTTATTTCTAGGCGACATAAAAAAAGGTTTCATAAATGATATTGAATCTGCTGTTGAAATGTGGTAGATTCAAGATTCACCATTATATTATAGTCTCACCCTTTACAAACATACATAAAATTAAAATAACGAATTCTTTATTTACATAAACATAAAGTAAACATGTTATAGCAATCAAACACTAAATTAAATGTATGTGACATTCAGCGCATTCATAGTCAAAGCATTATCCGTAACCTCACGAATCGTAAATCAAAAGAAGATTTTATATTTACCTTCGAAAATTACAGAAGTCTGATTATATTATTACTAATGTCTTATGTAAAAATCAGAAAAAGTGAATACGTCTCATTAAAAGATCTTATCACTGAGGTCTTGTCAGGGGACAATTAGTTTTGGTTCATCATTTTTCTATATGAGCGTAAACGCTAACCGAAAAGAATTCATGTCTTATGAAATATATCTAAAATGATTGTGCCAAAAAACAAAAAAAAACAAAAAAATGAAAAAAAGAAAAAAGAAAAAAAAAAAAGAAAAAAGAAAAAAAAATCAAATAAAAAAAATATCAAAAAATATAAAAAAATTAAATAAAAAAATAGTTAAAAAATTAAATTCAAATAAAAAAAATTAAAATAAAAATTAAAAAAAAATTAAAAGAAAAGAAAAAAAAGGAAAGAAAAAAGAAAAGAAAAAAACACAAGGAAAACGGAATTTTCACGCCGTCAAAATGAAGCAACCTGTCTCATTTTTTGTATGGTAATAATTTATGCATCACTTAAGTAACATTCGTTGACTAGTCTCGATTTAAACATTATCGCACAGAAAAACAAAACAAAAAATCAGACACAGACGCTCTTCAAAGTGAAAATAAATAAGATAATTGATTGTTTTTTCAATTTGTCAAATAAATATGCTTCACACGATGCTTGTTTTTTTCAATTTGTCTTACTAAAACGTACACGTACGCCCCTTCTAACACCACAAACTGGATAAACACTCATATATATTTAGTGGCCAGATTCAAAGTTATGATATTGCCTGAAAACCAAAGCTGAATTGAGACGTTTACAATATCAAAGTCCGCTAAACTGCACGTGGTGTTGAACCTGAATAGCTTGGGATATCTTGAGACCATCTTGTGTCTTACTATACGTCTTCGGGCTACAAATAGTGTGTAAAAATCAAGTTCAAAGACTACTTTTCTTCTAGAAATGTTTGGTTGATTTGCTATGTTTCCCGACTAAAGTAAATATAGGCCAATATCAACGTCTAACAATATTAGGTTCTCTGACTTATGTTATAGTAACTTTGGATATGACAATATCAAATGTTCCATGCTGATGTTCAGCCATTTTGGTCAGATTTTCGAAAATATCTGGTTTTATCTATTTCATAGCATTAAAAGTTTTTTTGCTCAGTGACCCCCAAATTTTCTTTTAATAATTTCATCTAACACACTTGAAATACCAGTTGAAATTTTTTTTCAAATTCTTGTAATTTCTTCCTGTACTTTAATGGACAGAACATACTTAAACAAAATTTATGGAAAATCAATAGAAACCCCTTTCCCGCAAAAATTCCAAATGCCATTTATCAAAAACTTGAACACTGATCCAGAAACTAATTTTGTTCAATTGTAAAAGATATTAAAACAATCATAAGGTTATTTTTAATATCAGTGGCAAACATAACAAACAAACACAAACATCGAAACAAAGCAAATCAAGCAATAAGGAAATCCGTCCTAAGTCGCACAGAATTGCGGTTTCATTAAATGGTAGCTAGTGCAGGCATGCAATCTTAACTTTCCAACTTTACCTCCTGAGGAATAAGTTTAGAACTTATAGAATGGCTTCAGTGGGATTTCCCAGATACTCTTGCTGATATCGTCTAGAAAAGTATTTTGCTTTCGCCTAGCTTGTTCATCGTTGAATTTCTATAAAAAAATAATAAAAAATTACACATTTTCATAGACTTAATCCAATAAATATTATTTCTGAATGATTGCACCTTTTGCAACTTGTGAATACAAGAATGATCTTCAAGTCGACTAATGTATTAACAAGAACATTTCATAGAACCATATGAATTGAAAATTTAGGTGATTTGCACCCTGCCCCTTTTGAATATTCAAGACTGGGCCACTTCAGGTCATATAATTACTAGCATGTATTCGCTCATCTGAGTTCTGTTTATTTGCAAAAAATATTATATGAGAAACCCAATTATAGTGTGATAGCTGAGTTAACTTACCAAGCCTCTGTTATAATACTAGAGTGAAATACTTATCCCTTAACCAAAAAATATAGTAGCAGGAGATGTGGTATTATACATGCCACCCAAAGGTATAAATTACAAACATTACCAGGTAACCCAAAAGCCATCATAAGATATACATTCAAATTAACAATATTAAACCAATGCAGTTTAAAATTTAAAACAAGTACCAGAAGAACATAACCAACAACATCCACCATGCTCACCCCTTCTTAAACTTGAAACAGACAACGATATAAATCTTCTAACCAGTTGTTTTAAATTTAACGCATGAAGTCGATATAGAATCACATACAATTAAAATTCAACAACAGATTACATGATGTACCAACCCCGAAAAAGTAATCATTAGTGTAAATCCAAACACATTTCATAATACAGCTGGCGCTTTTAAACAAAGACATCAATCAAAACTTGTCCAGCTGATTTCATTGAACAAAGATTAGTTTAAGAAATATAAAGCTTCAGAAAAGTCCAATTGTCTTGTGCATAACGTTTACCAGATCTGTGCTAAATAAACTTGTTTTCACGAGTTTATCCAATATTATTTAACACTCCAGTGAAAAAATTTGAAAAAGTTAAAATAACTGAAATTTTATATGAAAGGCCAAGGTCACAGCGATGTCGTCTTGAATAACACACTTTGCTGTAATCCGATACACTCCTTTGCATAACATTAGGGAGCTGCAAATATTTTTAAGCAATAGGCGTTCTACGCAAATATTTTAGATATCCATAAGAAAGTAGAAGATATGGGTTAATTCTCAGAGAGACTGCGCTCCAGCCAAAAGAAAAAAGGAATTATAGATCTCCATAAGGCCTTCAACAAGGGTGGAATACCACTACTTGTGAAAAACTCTAAATCGCCACAAATAAAAAAAACGTATATACTTAAAATAATACACCGCTCTTACCCGGATATTATTAGAAATTTACAAGAAACATTAAATAAACAGAAGCGAACATATGACCGCAGTTTCGATTCCATTAGTTGATTGCACCTCCAAAATTAAGCAAATCCACAAAGTCGAAAAAAATTTACATTACGCCATATGGGAATTTTTAAAATTTCAAGTTAAATAGTCTTTTATCTGCTTCGGCAAAAATTAGTATTCCAACTAGATATAATTTGATATATTTGATTGTGAATATTTTAAGAGAGATTAATTGTTCTTGTGGCAAATTACGTTTAGTGTACTATAGAACAATACTGGCGTACTGGCTATTGTCCAATATGTACATAACAGAGCAATGCTACGTAAGTAGACAGTGAGGTATCATTTCTTACCATTTTGAGAAAAAATAGTTGAGAGTTTACCTACTCCAAAACTTTGAAAAAAATGTTTTTTAACCTTGGGAACTTGGTACTGTTCGTTATCCTTAATCACCCTTTATTTAACCTTAATACAATAAAAAAATTAACAAATTAACACTGTCGCATCAATTAATACATGGCAAAGGGAATCAGAAAGTAGTTATCTATATGTACTTCAGTTGGGAATAAACCCAATTAAATATCGTTAAATGTTTATTTTTGTACTCTTTACGGATACACAGAACATGTTTGACTGAAATTTCTTCAACCTTTTCTGGAAAAATTATAGCTAAGAATAGCCTATGTCAAGAATTTCATGACTATTCCGAGGCCATTTCTGTGTTGACAAAACGGTAGTGAAAATAACATAAATTTTACACTCTAAATTGTAAATAATAATAATAATTTGATACAAAACTGGCATACTACCATTTTCATCCATTTGAACTTTACTATTGAGTACTTCTCCAGTTCAATGAAAACCAAGGAAATCATAGACGTCAGAGAATCGGCACGGAGAAACATTTAATGATGTCACAACCCTTCCTAACCAGTGGTGAAAGGAGAAATCATGCTTAACGAAAACACATCCTTAAAGGAACGTTTTAAAGTTAAAGATAATGGTCACATTTAGGATATTGTAAGATGCCTCGTTCACATAGCTGTTAAATATCATGAAGCTTCTTAGTACAATACTGGCGGACTGGCCCGGACAAGGTAACCCTGATCTGCGGTGTCATAAATGTGGTCAAAAATGGTTGTAAATAACAGACCAATGCTACTTGATCATTGGACAGTGAAGTATCATATTTCTAACTATCTTGAAAAAAATAGTTGAAAGTTTTCATATTCTTAAACTTTGAAACAAAAAACCTAGGTGGCTTGCTATATATGTTATTGCCAAAAAGATCATAAAACAATTATTTTGGAGTAGACACGATAGATAATCTTTCTCGTATTTAAATCTGAGTTACACCCCATAAACCTTTGATCCCCATTTCTCATTTTTTCTGAACAATTAATTTTTTCGACAAACATATTCTGAAACTAAATAAAAAGACATTTATAGTGAGCTATTTTATTTCCATGAGATATCTTAGGTAACTTAAGTTTTTTTTAAAAAAAAATCTTCTTCTTCAACCGCACTTTTCAATTTGAATTATGAGTATTTGAAAACATTATTATATTCAGGACCACAATGAAAAAAAATATAATATACTATGTGATTGAAATTAACTGTCTTACCTTTGCATTAAATGTGGAAGAGTGGAAAACCCTTGGACCTGTTTAGAAAACTGGAATCCCGTTAATGCGTAAACAGGTTTATATATGCATTCACCGGGCTGGCTTTCGGAAAATCAAAGATAAGCGGTAATTTGATTTTTAGATCGTTCTATCGGATTACCAGAAAGAAAAAAAAATCGATTTCGGCCTTGTCATTTGTAGGACAAAGAATGATTCTCAAGTATTCTTTTAAAATTTCTTCTGATTTATTTGCTACTGTTCATACAACAAGAATAAATGCAAGCGCTAAACCTTTTATTCGAAAAGCTTTAAAACACGAATTTTGCAATATAAACGTGAAATCAGATTTTAAAAATCAATTTTCATTTAACTTAAGACCAGATTATTCACTTTCGTGGGGGGCGGGTTGTCAGGGATCTGTTTCTCTGTCAGGTAATTCTTGTGCAGCTTCTTTTTTCTATGGTTTTGTTTGTGCAGGGACCAAACTGCACAGTTCATAAAATAATCTTACAGCACAACAAGACGACAAAATAGGAAATGAAATGTTTACACTATAAACCTCCGTCGTTAATTCCAAAATGTTGTGTTTAAAAGTCATCAATATGTTATACATTTTATTAACTACCTTTTTTATTGTCTTGTCTTACCTTATATAATGAAGAACTATTTCTATCGTATAAATTACGTCTTGAAGGAGAGGCATATTAATTAAGATAATGAATATTTATGGGAGAGTTGAAAAAACTGAATTTGATTCTTTTCAATGAGATGTAAATGATTCAGGAGACATGATGTCTTTGGAATACAATTTGTCAAATTAATAGCATATATGACCCAATAACCCAAAACATGTTAGGAATATTATTATTATGATAATTGTTATTATCTTTTAATTCTACAACAGAATTTTATAGGAAAATTATTTTTCAATGAGATAACGGCCAGACAAGATAATTTTTCAAGGTTAAACTTGGTCAGTTTCGCACCCATAGTTATAAAATGGAACAACAAATTTGAATCACTTGTTTATGTAAGTTGAATTTTTAATTCGCCTTAACGAAGTAATGGTGGACTATTGGAATTGCCGTGGTATCCGCGTCCGCACTACGTCCAAGTTTCTATTTATTCAGTAACTATACAAGGTAACTTCATTAAACCTAGCATATTGATGGCGTTATACATAATGTGCCACATAATTTAGATGACCTTGACTTAGTGTCAAACAGGATTATCAACGACTAAGAAAATCAGCTTTTCACTATTAGTTATTATTATTATTATAATTGTTATTATTATTATTATTATTATTATTATTATTATTATTATTATTATTTATACAATATCTATATAGCGCATTAAAAAATAACAATATTATCCAAAGCGCTTTACAGTAAAAAAAACATAAACTCAAAAGCAAAAAAAATGAATACATTAATTTACAGGATTTTATTCATAGAGGGTTGCTACTGAGCCAATTGGTTTCTCACGGAAAGATTAGAGTCATCACTCCGGAAGTTTTTCGGCCAAACTCATCATTTGGTTGACCGGTACGAAATATCAATTTCACAAATGACAATGGATCTCTTCCCACTGTCATGAATTCAAATCTGTACCTATTCCGGTTGTGACTAATATCGATTGTGACTATATACCGGCTTTGACTACTGAGTAAAATGACGGGTGCCACTAGTGGAGCAGGAGTTGCTTATCCTTCAGGAACATCTGAACTCACCCTGGTTTTGTAGGGTTCATTTTACTCCAGCTTTAGTTTTCAGTGTAGTGTCGTGTGTTCTATGTTTGTCTTTCGTTTTATTTTGTTGGCCATGGTCTTATCTGT
>JAULBM010066170.1:0-10179 GCA_032357055.1 Geukensia granosissima | reverse complement strand
AATATGGTATATTTCACTGTAAAACTTTTGATACAGGTTCACCTTTGTTGTGGCAAAATTCGTTTGGTGTACTATAAAAAATTTAATTCTGGGCTAAATTCAGACATTAATTTACCTCCTCCTCTTGGTGATTTAAACAAAATTTGAAATTTTAATTAAATTATTATAATTTAAACTCTGAGTTGAAATTTGAATGATGTAAATTGTTTTCTATAAATAAGGGGTTCAATGAGATCATAAACACCAATACTAGAAAAATGTATTTTTTTTAACAATAAATTTAGTAATAAATTTAACAATGTCAACATATTTGACTTCAATTTCATAGTTATCATTAAATAGACATGATGTTGAACTCTCAATAAAAGTTATCATTTAAGTTAAATTTATAAATACAAAAATTAAATTGTCAGTAGAGTTCATAAATTTCATCCTCTTGTGAATTATCTCCCTTGTTCTGCTTCCTGTTCAAGTTTCCAAGGTGAGATGTCACTTTACTGTCAGTAACCATGGGAAGAACTTGAAGATTTCCCTGCAAAAGAAACATTTATACCAATAACAGTGATGAATTCGTTCATTATGAGAACAAAGGGAAAATAGCAACCAGGAAACCAAAACACCAGTATTCCATTTGAGAATCATAAAGGACAAATCCAAACTGCCAATAGCCAAAACCTACTGTAAAACAAACCTAAATCATCCTTGCAATACATAAAAGAGCTTTTTCCTTCTTGTTTTTTTATGAATCAATTTATTTTAATAAAACAAAATCATTTCATCTAAATGCATTTTTAATTCCACCTCATCACAAAGTAAAGGAATTTTGTGGAAAACAAATTATCCAGCAATATTACCGAAAATCTTCCAAAGTTTCTGCTCTATTTTTCAATCCTATTCATAGAAACAACTCCCGCAAACCCTATAATTTCATGTCAAATACATCAAATTGCATACGGTAATATGTAAGGATAATACATTTACAAAATACATATGAAATTTTTGGAACACTCAGCTGTGAACAAAATGCTGTACAAGAATAATCGTATCTTGCATGTAACATGGTATAAAAAATAAGTGTTTGAAGACATAACAGACATATGAAATCACCATTCAACACCACAAGAATTATTTTTTGAGTATTAAAGGTATAAGAAGTAAACTAAAGGACATGCAAAAATAGGGAAGAGAGACATGCATGACTACTAAAGGAGAACCAAGTCAAATTTATTGTATAAATTCTCATCCAGCCCTCCGAAAGAAGGGGGTGGGTGGATTGCTTGTTAATTAATTGGAAAAATGCAAAATTAACTCTTCTTTTTTATCTGATTTGATTCTATAGAAGACAGAAACCATAAATTGGTTGCGGAAAGTATGCCGGGTTTGCTGAGAATTTACACTTAAAACTGAACCTGGCATGATTTGTGGCCAACTTAATTTGAACTTTTATATGATGACTGAGTCATCCGTAGGTACAACTAAAATCTGCTCTCACTATAAGAGTTCAGTTTTGATACTTATGATTTTGATAATCAGTTTTTGCCATGGGAACAACTGACACACTTGAGCCTTGCTTATACAAAATATGTAAAATTGTTTTGTATAACACCTGTTTATTTTGGGAGAAAAACTTAATAGTTGTCCCCTTGTAGAAGAATTACTATAAAAACAAGGAGAGCAAAAATTAGTTATGCCTTTCATAACTTATTTATATAAGAGTCCAAAAGGTGTCCATATAATAATGATTCAAATGACTGCCTATATTTGAGAGATAAATTTTAAACCTTTTTAACTTATTTCTGTTAATCTGCCTAAACTTTGATTTTTCTGCATAAATGTAAATGTTTGACATCTGTGGAAAAAATAAAATGTAACTTCCTGAAATAACAACAAATTGGACTATCAACAAATATTTTACAAAATAGGCAGTCAGTTTACTACAGAGATTTTAAAAGTAGTCTGGTACCCTATACAACACAACAAGGTTTTCAGTACCAGTATAAGCAATCATTTTACACAAACTGGTACCTAATACAACACCACACAGGCAGTTTACCTGAATAATATGATCCATATGGGTGGCTTGATTGCTGTGTGGTGAAAGGTGGATATAACCCTGTAAATTTATTATGGAGAAGGTTTATTTGTAGTTACAAAAGACCATCAAAGGTATCTCGACATCATGGTACTTAAGAGATTATCAAATATGCCATGTTACTTTCCCCACCATTGAAAAAGGGTCACAAAAGACTGGTTGCTCCTTAGCAAAGATATAAAATGAAATGTACTTAACAATGGGCAGGTATATTTTTAATAGAGGTGGCTGCTTAGTTAAAATTATCAACTCTTCTATATATGAATTATAATGGGCAGCCATATAAAGGACTATACAATTTTACTTTGATATACCGGGGGGTACTCTATTTTTCATTTCCATCATGTTCAAACTATACAGAAATTGGCGCTTTTTCTATAATTCACTCCATATTTCATTTCCATCATTTTCAATCTATACAGAAATGGGTGCTTTTTCTTTTCTTTTTTAATATGACAGATGTAATTTACTGTTTCACAAGGCTTAGTATTTCACCTTAGCTTTGTAAATTCCCAGTTTTTCTTGTGGTTGGAGTGAAGTCTCCCTGACATTTACACCAAATTTGTTCATTATCATATTATTTAAAACAAAGAATATGGAATATATGCTAGAACGACACGATTGATTCACATCTTACATAAGTTCATAACAAACATTTAAAAGCCAAATTTAGCTGTGTGAAAAAAGCTTTTCTATATTTAACCAACATATTTTTACCATATACAGGAAGTATTCTATACTGACACTACCTGCTTTGTGCACTTTTAAAATGTAATTACTTGATTTGATTGTTTAATTTTTCTTAGATTTTAAAATTTCAAGGTAAACCTCAACTTGCCAAATATCTTTTGATATATAACCTTCAATATATCACCATAATTGAAAAATAATTTTTTTAATATTCTTCTAAGTAGTTTTGAGGTAAGCATGCTTTTCATTGATGGGACGTTCTCAACAATTCAGGTGGTAAACTGATGTTTATACTGGAGCTTTGAAACTGAAAAACAATTCAGATATTTTATTTGTAAAAACAAACTAATTTAGCGACCTATTGCATTTAAAATGGGAGTGGTACCAATAAGCAAAAGTGTCAGCCATTGTTTTAGAGTCAAACTTTCCCAGCTTGTCACTATCCTGGACCACCCCCTTGAACATGAATTTATTTACATGTATGACATGGTAATTTGTTACTTAAATAATATTATAAATTACCTGCTTGATTTTGTAAGGAATTATTCTGATGCCCTGGTAACACTGGACTAGTTGGAACATAGCTACTTCCTGGATGATTTGGTAAGCCTACAAAAGAAACAATTGGTTACCATTGGTTACATGAGGATAAAAGATGATTCTGGCAATGGATTGTTGGATGAACTCCAAAACTTACCAATCAAATAACACAACTTTCTCCCAAAAAATAACCAATCAAATGACAACAATTTCAATATATGAGAAAAATCTCAATATGAGATGTTTAATGAAACTGAAGCCAGTTCTAGCTCATGTTTAGATTCTTATCACTGCCCACCCAGTCTCTAAAGGGTCCTATCCCAAAAAATTATTCTCTTTTTTACCCTAGGAACTAATCCTTATGCAAGATATGACATGTATGAAGTCCCAAAAATATGTAGGCTTTTAACATTAAGTCAATTCTTCCAGTCATTATATGGTGGATTGATCTTAATTTAGTTTTAACACAGAAAAAATGTGTCCTAGGGACAAGGATGTGCACTCGTCCTAGCAAACAGGAAGTAGACATATGTTGGATCTCAAAAGGAAGGACACTTTACAACTCAACCTGATAATACTATAGACCAAATATCAAATCAATCCTATATACACAAGTCAAGAAATCTTTGATGAAAATTGACGAACGTAAGAGATTGGGGTAAACCTAAATGAACCTGACACCTAAAGGTGGAGGCATAAAAATAAAAATCAAACATCATTCGCCCACCATCCTCATTTTTTTGGGTTACGGGAAATGAGAATCTAAGAACTAACAGCATATAATTTTTCCTGTATTTTCAGAAATCAATCACCTTTTTTCTTGATAATAAAAGCAAAAACATTAAAAATAATATTTATTTTACACATTTAAGTGCATTTGTGTTCTTTAAAAGTTGTATGATTTGATGCTTCTAATTTTTCTCCCAAAACATAAAAAACAACTTACTGATTAACAATCTATCATATTAGGTAAATAATATTATATATTATGTATATTATAACTGAAACTGAATGAAAACATTAGATTGATGAAAGTGGCTATCAAAAACTTATCAAAGAATTTCAAGAATTATGTCGCTTAACCTAGGACTCCCCCATTAATTTTTTTAGTATAGAAAGGAATTGTGCTCCCTATGAAACCCGTGTAAAAATAAAATATTACAGAAAAATAATGTAAAAAACAGAAAACCAGACTGAGGTACTTTGCAAGCAAAGCATGATAAGACAGCAGCACACAGACATGTGAATGGTGAAAAATGAAAATTTCTGTAGCCATCTACACAGTATTCTGCTAGAAACAATAATGTGCTGTTCACATTGAAGTGCTGGACATAGTAATATGATTGGACCAATGACATCCATTTTCCCCTGAACTGATGTTGCATTGCTCATAATGATTGGAAAAAATCATCAAAGTTGGAGGAAAAATTTTTAAAATTTCATATCATACAAAATTTTATTTTTTCCCCACTTTGACCCTTTTTAAATATTTCTCAAAAACAGAAATTGAGGAGATCTGTTGAAATACTCCTGAAAGCTCTCATTGAGATAAAAAAAAGAAACATTCAAAAAAATTATGTAATTAAAACAGTGTACATGGTATAGGTAGCTATAGAAATCTAAGGAGCCATGCATGTGACCTTCACCTTAAATTTGACTCTACCTACCCTGAGTTATTTGGTTGTGTAACAAAGATTTCATAGTTGGTGAATGTGCTGTTCCTCCAGAATCTTTGCTAAAATTGGATAATTTGATGCTCTGGTAACCAGGAACTGGTTTAGGCATACCAGGCAAGCTATAAGTTGTGGCTGCAGAGGGTTTGGGTACATTACCTGGGTGTGTTTGAACAATAGAAGTCATACTCCATATTGGAGAAGCACTAGTTTTATTTTGAGGTGGCGTGGATCTGCAGATCCCTCCTGAGGGTGACGGAGATTTCTGGTGCTGAATATGTCCCTGGTCCACTTGACCAAACAAACTCTGCAACAAGGTTGTGGCAGTGGCTTCACCTTTCGACGGACTAGACAAGTTTGACACTGAATGTGGATTATAGTTATTATTCATTTTTGACGGTGAATGTCTTTGCCCTGCACTAGGTGAAGCCATCGGTGAGACTCGCTGACTTGATAAATGTGATGATGTCGGTGAAATTCTCTGTCCTTGAATTTGGTTTGGAGATGAGACTGATCCCTGAGAAATGGAACGCACTAAAGTTGGTTTTTTAGCACTATCTAAATGTAAGTTTGTCACGGTTGGTGATGTAAATTTTGTCCCTGCAGGTTTGCCATGGATGGATGACCCTGAGGTTGAATAAACGACAATAGTTTTAGGTTTATTTACTCGCTCTGTGTTAGTAACTTTCCCTTCACCGCTGCCACGGTAGTTCTGTGAAAGCTGTTTTTCTCGACTTTCTAAGAGCTGTTTATAAGCTTCAGGGGTCAGCACTGATGGAGAATTTCCTGCTTTCTGTACAAGATAGGATGCCAACTGAGCATTAGTCACTTGTTTCTGGTGAGCTTGTGGTGGACTTTGTTTTTGCATTTGTGCCATTTTCATCTTTTGCATAATTTGATGTGCATCTTGTGGGTTTATCTGAAGACTTGTAGGCAAATTAGGAACATTTGAATGCTGCTGAGTGACTTTGGGAGGGGATGTTTTTATGTCTTCCCTCCCCAGCTGCTGATGAAACACTGAGGATGCATATTTTTCAAACTGAGCCATAAAACTGTTGTCACTTTTAATTTCAGCTTGTTTTATGCTGCTTGCTGGGTTTTGCCCTGAATGTTGAGGCGTGAAAGACTCTCGTAAAATATCAGAAACAACATGATCCCATGAGCGTTCTCCAATGTATTTCTGAGATGCTGCTGAGGAGGCTAACAATGACAATCCAGGAGAAGTAGTGCTACTAACACTACTTCCTGTACATGCTTGATTTACAGATATACTTCCTGTCACACGAATATCTGTTCCTGGTTTTGTCATAGAGCCAGATGAATGATCATTAGCATAGTCTAATAAAGTTGGAATAAGTTTGTTGGAATCTCCTGATCCCAGAGATCTCACTGGTGTGCTGCCTGGAGTAACAGATTTCAGAGATCCTGGCTGGTTCCCTACAGGGGTAATCCCTTGTTTATTTACCATCAGTGGGGCACTTGAAGGGGTTGTTACTTGTTTGGCCGACATGATTGGTGTGTTTGCAGCAGAATTTGATGTCTTATTTATCACGGGTACTTTCTTTATCTTTGTTCTGAAAGCAAAAGCAGACACTGTAATATTAACTGAGCTTTGATTTCTACTCTTTGCAGGTATTTTTCCACAAATAACATGCAAACATAATTTTAACTTCCAACAAAGACAAAATATTTGGGTGATTCTTTTGTAAACTGTGTTATAGGATGGGCATTGCTCAAGTTCGGTCATTTTTGTTAGTTTCCTGAACTCCTATGGTTTTATCCATTTTAGAGCATTAATATTTCTTGCCCATTTACCCCCATTTCTTTTTTCTACATATTATGTTTCCAACTTCGAGGACTGTCAAGTTTTTTCAACCATTTCAAAACCTTTTTTTTAAATAACAGCAGACAACCTTTAATGAATTTGGATTTTCACATACTGGGATTGCAAACATAATTTGTATATTCTATAAGTTTTGTGTTCATTTACAGTAGGTATCTCAATAATGAGCTAGGGGTTTAATTCCAAAATTATTTTTTAAAATCTTTAATTAGATCCCTAGGACACTTGAAACATCACCATTTTTTGTATTTTATAAATGACCATCGACATTGTTTTTGTTTTTGTCAGGGATATTACATATTGATGAAAAAGAAAAGAGATTATCCATTTGTTGAGATACCTGCAGGAAGGGAGACAAATCTTAAAGAACCTGATCGATGGAGAGACCCAATGATGCAATACTAATACATGTACTTTAACCTATATAAACAATTAGACATGGGTTTTGAACCATCTTATTTTTGTAAAATTATGGAGTTTTGACTTTTTTTTCAATTCATATAGTATGAAATTGTCTTTTTTCTGATTTCATAGTCAAGTCGTGTGAGAGAGTAAAACTTTTTTTTATGTTATAAAAATAGAAAATATGGTATGATTGTCCATGAGACAGCTATCCAACAAATGAGAGTTGAATTTAAACTCTACAGGTCCCATTATGGTCTTCAATAATGACAGGAGTCTTATGAATATTTGTGACTGTTATGCCCTTCTGCTTTAATACTTCACTATGTCCTAAGTCTCATGTGATTTGATGTTAGAAAGGCAGAAAATAAAAATTCATTTTTTGTCCAAAAAATGCAGCTTTTGCTCACATGTCAAGTATGAAATAAGATTGTCTTATTTTAAAGTTTCACTAATAAGTTTTTACTTACGGATTTGTCCAAGCTACATGACCTGGTCTGCTTTCCTTGAACAAAACACTGAAAAAAAGATGAATGAATTGATGGTTTGTAACTAATAAATAAAAGGTCAATTTTTCATAAATTAATAATAAGGTATTTGAGATTTTTAGTGTACAAAATGGGACAAATTAATTTTTTGCTTAAAATTTAAAAATTTATTAATTTTGATGATATTTTTTTACGAATACACATAGAGTGCATTGAAGAACCAGGTTAATATTCATATGAGAGGTGTAGTTTATTTATATTTAAAATCTGGAAAAATTTTCAATTGGTTTTCACATTCGTTTAAAGCACTTCCAGTTCCAAAAATTATACAAACATAAGCCAAATTTAGTGTATTCTAATGAAAATGCAAAGATGTGGCTTATTAATGATATCATGATTGTAATAAAACAAGAAGAACCAACCCAAAAACAACTGTGTGGTCAATTGCAGCAATGAGGTCCTAAAAATTCTTATGCCTTGTTCACATGGGCATATAATGTGAATTGAATGCGCAGTCAAATGCTAATTGACAACATCAAAGACATTCACACGTATGTCAAAGCAAATTTAATGCGCATTGAAAACATTGAAATGTTGAACATTTGCTCGATGAGCATTCGATAATGTAAATTAATTTGCACTAGGTGTGAACCTGGCATTAAAGGGCACAGTTGGTTTAAACTTTGTGCAGTTAATAAATTTGTACCATCAAAGAACTCATCTTTCAGTAATATTCTGCAAATCTGTAATTCATTCCAGCTGATTTGAATTGTTAGATTAATGTTTTTTCATTTCAGACTGACCTTGTTTGCATCCATCCTTTAGGCCAGAGAACCTTAATTTCTCGTTCCAAGAATGTCTTCAAGTACTCCTCTGCTGTCTGAGTTCTGGTTTTCATGTAGTCATAAATCTTCATTTTTACTCGAACAACATCACATAGCAACGTCCTAAAACATAAAACATTCAAAATGGACCTACTTTTATTCTTTAATAGTTGTGCATTTATCTAACATTGTAGTTTTTCTTTAAAAATTGAAAATTATGGTGCTTGATACAATAGAGGGACACAAAATTTATATATATATAGGTGGTGATACAAGAATGGTGTTACATTGCATATTTAAAAGAAAGAATATGGAATATATGCCAGAAAGACATGATCCACATCTTTAATGTATGTATAACAAATAAACAAAAGCCAAATCTAACTGCGTGTGATTTACCTTAATCAGACATGCTAGAGGTCAAAATCAGGAAAATTGGTAAAACTTTATGAATTTCTAGTTACATTCATGGACCAAATGAAATATACAATTTCCAATAAGCCAAATTTAAAGATAATAATAAGGGGATTTTAAAAATTACAATGCTGGAAAGATGTAAACTGTATCTTTTTCAACATTCATTCCAGTACAGTGCACATTAAATTTTATTGTATTACAGTTTATTATTATGGTTAATGAAAAAATTTATTTTGCAAAGGAAACTCAATAGTTTGCTGCCTTTACTGTAAAACAGCAAGAGAATTTATTTTGCATGGCCTTATCATTAACAATAATTTTTTCCAATTAATTTTGGTAAATTATTGCAAATTGTTTTGCAAATTAATGCAAATTATTAAAAATTCTATGCTAGAAAAAATTAACACACTGTTAATAGAAAGTTAGAATGTCTTTAAAAATATACCTTAAAGTCTCATTCCACTCAAATTTCTTTTTAGGTGCTGCCACCTTTTTCTTGCAAGGTTCCTGGTTTGTTTTTTCTCCTGCCTCCTCCTCCGAGTCCTCTGTGTCGCCATCTTTTCCCTCCAGTTTACTCTCTTCTTTATTGGCATCATTTTCAGCCTGTTTCTGTTTCCTATTAATACAGTTTCATGTTAAATCAGACAATAGACAAAGCAGATACACCAAACAAACATTTACTTTAGACCTCCCCACCATTAAATATATATAAATATTACACCTAACTTGATCCCAATCCCCCCATAAGAACCATAATCCTAACCCGAACACAAATGTTTCAACCAACATGTGTATGTTACTGCATTCTAAAAAGAAAATAAATGTCAGTAAGATATGAGAGTACAAATTGCAATGCAGTTATCTCCCTTGGTGGTTGTGAATAACAAATGACATCCCTACAGTCAATATCTACTCTATACAAGATCTCATAATTTAATGGTCACAATTTTTTAAAGCAAACATAGCAACTTTAATTCGAAATTGATTGAGGAAAATATAGTTATCTCCCCTTTTTTATTTGGAGAAGAAATCCAAACTATAAACTGACTGAGTTGTATGTTTTTTGGCTGGTTATGCCCCCGCCTTTAGGCGTCGGGGGCATTAAGTTTTACCCCTGTACGTACGTCTGTACTTACGTCCGTCAATTTTCGTCAAAAATTTCTCCGCTTGTGTATGTTGGATTGATTTGATATTTGGTCTGAAGCATTAT
>JAULBM010066159.1:0-10179 GCA_032357055.1 Geukensia granosissima | reverse complement strand
GTTTCCGTCCTGAATATGCATGAAATATTTGCCACTGGACGTTAAACAACAATCAATCAATCAATCAATCATTTTCATTTTAATGATTGTTATATAATTTCTATGCCTGCTAAATATTACAGCTGAGATTTACAAATTCTCACAGCGTATATTGTAATGCATGAATTCACTCCCTTCCAATATAATAAAAAATGAGTTGGCGAACATGTTCTTCCATTAAAACAGGGATGTTACATTAATTTTTGACGCTGTACAAAGAGATTTATAAGCTTTTTAAATTAACGCGATTCTTCTAGGAATCTTTTTAAATTGTTTGCTTATTTTGAAGGCACGTTGACACACGTATACTTGTTATGGTCATTGATAATAGTATTAAAGCATTGCGACAAGACTTATTAATAGCGCATTTTTATTTTATTTTCAAAGATTTTACTAATCCAAACATACTAGTTCGTTGTCTTATGTACGAAATGATTTCTTGGGTCTTTTTTTCCTTTTGAAAATATACAGTGTTAGTGGTTCAAATACGTCTGAGATATTCGTTCCAACAAACTTGTAGAAATACGTCATCTTTCAGTACAATTTGACGGAAACGAATACAAATATTGGAACAGCATATTATCATATTATTTCGTCTAAATATTAAGTTAAATTTTCCTTGATATAACTTTGCAACTGGTATAAGAAAACAACACAGCTTATTTCTAATGAAATTTATTAGTAAATTTTTGTCTCAAACGGTTTTAAAATTCTCCATGAAATATATTTTATCGATTTGTTCTTCTCTGGTATGCATGGTAGCGGTCTGTAGCGTCTTTATTAATGAAAGTGTATTTCATAAAAAGGTATCAATGGTTACAGTTTGGTAAATTTCTAATTCTTACTTTTAGTTTTAATTCAAACCAAGTAAATATATTAATATGTTCCACTATCGTACAAAAACCAAGTTGATACGCCGGCGCCTATCTCTTTCGTACGCGAACCAGATCTGTAAGAATAAAAGATTTGGCCTCCCACCAAATGACAAATGACAGTAGAATTTCAACTTCTACAGGTCCCATTACGGCCTTTAAAATGAACTAGAGTCTGTACCATAACGGAAGCTTTGAAAGGCCCCGAAATACAAAATGTGAAACTGTGCATAAAACACGACAATCGACCTAATCTGTTGCATAAATTCCCTAACCCCTATCGTAGGCAAATAGTGATGGTATGCCTTCAAAAATTTATGTTCTAAATGGAACTTCAATCCTAGTCAAAATCTACAGCAAATATTTCGATTAGAAAAATACAGAGTCTAAAAAGTATGAAATATCTTAAAAGGAATTCGAAGATACCAAAGGGGCAGACAGAAATCGTTAAGTCGAGGACAGACAAGACCATGGCCAACAAAACACATATTCAATAAAGTCTTTCTCTTTAGTAGAGTACACCAAAAATATGCCACCACATAAATTAACTTTAAATTTTAAATTAAAAACAATTCAAAGATACAAAATGGACAGACGTTAAATAAAAAGAATCGTGCTTGAAAATGCAATTGTCGGTTAATGCCTTTCGGAACAAATTGTACACCACGCGAGATATTTACCAAGTGAAAAAGCATGCGCTCGATAATCGCTATTCATTTCGGACACGTACTTATAAATAAAATACAGGTTCAAATATATTCGAGGCTTTAGAGTTATAAAAATTGTAACTATCTATGAAAAATTAAAGTTCTTACATGTTGATAAAAATTAAATTTTTTAAAATTAACTTAACTCAATCACTAGTTTCTATCAAACAGGGTGCCCGCTTTATGCATAATAACTCCTGTTTGATAGAAATAAGTGATTGATGGTAATATTCGGATATGTTTGGAGCCAAAAAAAATTAAAAGGAAAATTAAAAAATAAGTGTAATTAGCATAGCAATAAGCAAGAGGCTAAATTTGAAGTTGGTTTACTGAAATATCAAGATGAAAGACCTCATACACAGTTTTGTGTGTACATCATTTACCAAATGCATTTGTTCTGATACCCAAAAATGTCAATTCCCAAATTTTTACATAGGTCTCTATGAATTAATCGGATGACAACGTTTTATCTGCTGATAAATAGCACAATTTCAGATAAAATAGCAGAATCCGGGCTTTTGGTCTTTGACAGATAATGGTAAATAGAAATCTAACAGCCAATCTATCATGGTCTTACAAAATAGAAAAGCGGAAGTAAACATAGTACGTCTTTAGGTCCGGGACCAAAATTAATTTGTGTCCGACTCGTTGTCGGACTACAATTAATTTGTGTCCACCTCATTGTTCCCCTTTAGAAATAGTGTATTTTTTTCCATTTTTCTTTTCCCTAATTTCTAATTATATATTTTCAACTTTCTCATTTTAAATATGGAGCAGAAGGGTCAAAGAAGTTGATTTTATCAGGGATTTATATAACAGAATAAATATAAATATACGTCGCTGATTTTATGAAATATTTCTGCCAGTCTGATATAAAGGATCTGATATGGTCGTTGTCAATAAAGTCAAATTTCATGATGGTTGGAGAGTACTGAAAGAATTTTACCCACCACAGACACATTTTGGCCATCATTTTAAGTTAGTACTGACAGATTTTTCTTAAATTTAAATATTATTTCAGACTGGCCCTATACTTTGAATAAAAGAAAGATTATCAAGTTTGTTATGGTGCAATTTTTTTTAATTTCAGTTTAAATTTTGCTATTTTTCCCAAAGAATGCACAACGGCAAATAATTGTGGTCCCGGATGTAAGAGGTGGATGTCAAAATCGGAAAGCAGACATACCTGAATCTTACAATGCTATAAATACAATCATTTTAACTATATTATTGCATATCAGGGTTCATTTTGCCAAAAATTGGTTAAAAAGACATATGTTATTCAATATGTAATTGTATAGGCCAGAATAGGAAATCCGCCACAACTTTGAAAGTGTACCACTCTATACAGTACATTGAATTTGATACAGTCGGGAAGCCACGGTGCAAAACGATCAATCAAATGACGGTTTTTCGATTTCGCGCGAAAAGGGGAGATAATCATTAAATGTTATAGGTCAACATCACGGGTATACCCCGAACGCCGTGCTAGGAAAAACGTAAAATATACGTTTAAGATTTATTAATCATGCCATATTTTGTTTACAATCTATTCAATAAATAATTTCTGCACATGACTGGGTCGGGCAAAAGGGTACGGTTTTATTGATGTCTTAAGTGAAAACACTTGATCTGAAAATCTGCCTTAGAGCTTTCCTGTCGGCCACCAAATTTATGGCGGGGAAAATCCACATCTAAATATATCTGACAAAATCACATCCCTCTGGACCAATCTGAAGCTGAGTTCTAAAAATACATAGAATGAAGTGAAAGGAAGTCCAATTTACCGAATATTTCCCAGCATTCGAAACCGGATAGCGCATTTTGACCTTCAAAGCAGAGCATAATATGAACCCTAAATTTTATGTTTTCTGTGTTTTACGAGTCAAATGTGTATAATTTGTTCCCTTATCACCCCTGTTGTATTCTTTCCATAATTTTCTTTATATTTTGCCTTTATAGCCCTGTTTGTCGTCACATTTATCGTACATCCATGGCCATTATGCTGTCTGTAAACAAACAATTTAGGTCTCAAAAGCAGTTTTACAGGTACAGATCTACTCTGGTCATATATAGTTGTAGATATTAAACCTCATGAAAATATAGTAGACGAAGAAGTCCTTTTATGACTTTTTCTAATTTTCATTCAATAATGATATTTGATTTTTCAACCCTAATTTTAAGTATTTTTTACAGGTTATTATAATATAGAATTGATAAACATGTTCTGTTTTAGGCCATTCATTATGTAGATATATGGTTTTTCAATGTAAAATTATAGTTAAAATGCATTTTTATAGTTTGCCTTCACTTTAATATTGTCAATTTTATGTCCAATACAGGTACATGTACTGGTATGTCCCGTGCAAGCAACTGCTTGAGAACCCACCCAGACAGAGAGCCAGGACCCTGCAAATATTGTGGCAAAGATGATGTTTCAAAACGATACATTCATTTTATTCAAAAAAACTCGTATAATTTTGTTAAATTTGTTTCAGAAAATTACCAGATAGGTAAGTTAGATTGCATTTGCAGAAAATGTGAAATTAGATTGAAGAAATTTTATAATAATTTTTTTATTTGTAGACGATGATATTCCTGAGGCCAAAAAATCCTGCCTTGATGTACACAACCAAACATAGAATAATTCAACTTGTTTTCTTTCTTTATTCAGTGAATGTACCAGCAATGGAGACCACAAATCTACTATTAAAAAGTCATCTTTTGAAATAGCATTTAATATTTCAGTTGAAGATGTACTGCCAGACTGTGAGGAAAACATTTCAGTCAGTATTTGTCATTCTCATTATAATAAGTATAACAAGTTTATAAACTCAAATATTAATCAAAGTTAATAAACTCAAATATTAATCAATGTGTTGTTTGTGAAAAAACCTCAGATAAAGGTACCTTTAAATCAGTAAGCATGCAGAGTCGTGAACTTTTTTTAATTTATTTTAATTTGCAGGAAGAAGAACAGAAATTTGATCATCTTGTTTGTTGTTCCTATTGTTACAATTCATTTAATTCTTTTTCTAGATCTGATGCTGGTGATGAGAACAAGGCACAGACAAAGCAATTTTTATTTGACTGTTTACACCAATGTCCTGTTATTGAAAAAAATTCTGTTACAGTGGAGAATATTGACTTTTATTCTTTTAGAGAATTGCTTGAATTTGTTATCAGTTCTTTTTCAGAGGACAGAGTATTGTTATTGCCAGTTCTTTTTGACAAATATAAAGTACTGTTACAAAAAAATATTAATGATTTTGAATTTTCTGTAACAGATGAGGAGATTAGAAAGCTTTCACACAGTTCACAGTGGATTTTTAAAATGTTAAAGGCCCAACTAGGTAAATCTCTTTTATTTTATGTCCCCAAGAAGAAGAACTTAGGCCGAATGTTATACAGAAATGGAACAGATATCTTAAATAGTTTACATTCTTTACTTTTAGAAAATCAGAAGACATTAGATCAAAGTCTTCAAATGCAGAAACAAAATCAAAATTTAACTGAAAAGATTGCTTCTTTAATTTCAGGAGAAATTAAAAAAGATAGAAAGCAAGAACATCTTGAAGGAGCAGTGCATATTTTAAGAAGTTGTGTAAAAATTTACACATCTGACAAAAACAAGAAAGACGAACTGCTTGACATACATGATTTTAATACTAAAGATGAAATATTGCAGGTGCCACCAGTCTTATGGAATTTTTTATTTAGGATTTCATCTACAGATAAGGAAGAAAAGGAATTGAAGAAATCTGAATTTTCATGGAATTATCATTATTTTTGTAAATCTTTTAATATTTTCAGATTGATTCCTAGATTATATACTGCCAGCTGTATTTTTCATTTACAGGATAGTGAGTGTGTTAGACCATTACATCTTTTATTGACAGATATTGCAGACAAATTTTCAAATTCTTCTTCTTTATTTATTAATATTATTTCAAGGTTAGGTGCAGGTAGCAGTAAAGACGTTTTGAAACGCTTCAAAACAAACCGGACTAGGGATTTAGAACAAAAACAGCGATTTATATCTTCAGAAAATTTCATTGTAGCTTCTTTTGATAATTTAGATAAAAATCAGGCATATTCTCTTGTAGGTGCAGGGAAAGATAAATCTGGGTTCCATGGAACCACAATTCAAACAGTTGTACCACGACCTAGTCAAAAAACATTATTGGTAGATAGTGGCATAAATCAGTCTGTTAATCTTGCAGATACTACATCTTTCAAACTAACCAGAGATAGAACTTTACCCCCTGATGTGTTAAAATCTATTGTCAACCCTGAAGATAAAATTGGTCCCCCTTCCACTGTTAAACATAATAAATTTTCACATTTACAACTTACAGATTTCCATGAAAATGAAGAGGAAGTTTCAGAATGGACACTGTTTAACAAAAATATGAACGATTTCATTTTTACAAAAACTTTTTTTCAGAAAGAAAATATCACCTTGCCAGGAGTAAAAACTTTTTTCTCAATTCCAGAAGAACATACTGAAAAATCTACTTTTACATCAATAGCAGTGTTGAATGAATCTGCAGACTGCAAAGACACAGTACTTAAACTTTTAAACATTTTACATGACAAATTTCAGGTAGGTATAAGTACAAATTTTGTTGTTGTTGTAGGTGACGGAAAAAGTTACGATCATGTGATCAAACTCAAGTCGGAGTACGGGGAGAGCCTGGATTGGGTGCTTCCTTATCCAGGCGATTGGCATATTTTAAAAAATGTATTACCTATATTTATCAAAATTTATTTTGATGCAGGTTTAAAACAGCTTGCTGTAAAACACCACCATGGAGCCACACTTAGAGCATTGACTGATTGTACTAAATTTACTGTAACCCACAGATTTTTCATTCAGGTTTGGGAGGCAATGCTTAGACATCAGGTGAAATCATTTTTAAGTTCTAAAACAATAGATCAAACTTTCACTAATGAAATTTCAAATATTATTTCAGATGTTCTGGAAGATTTGGACAAAAAAGAAGGTACTATTATTTGTAATATAGATGTCTGGGAAAGAATTTGTAGGAGAAAAGAAGAAATTTTTTCAATTTTTGATTATAATTTAATGAAAGATTTCAGATTTTGGCGTGAGGAGCAATCAGTTGAAAATCAAACCTTTCAGTTTTGGGACAACTTTTTGCATACTGATTTTATGGCCTATCTTGGTCTTTACTTTGCCATACGTACTAGAAACTGGAATCTAAGAAATGTTTCATTGAAAAAAATAACTTGCTTGTTTTATGCTTTTGATAGGAACAACTACCTCAGAATGATACCTTATCATTTGGCTGATTTGCTTACATTCCCCCAACATGTTTTAGATCATTTTACTAATGGCTGTTTTTCAGTTTCTATTTCAGGTCAAAATTATTTCTCAGTAGCTTTAGATGAAGCACATGAGATGGAAATAAATTTGAAAACCAAAAATGCTTTGAATTCTTTCAGTCAATCCTCATTAACAACTCTAACTTATTATTTGCCTTACAGAGCACTTACAATCCACAACTTAAAATCTGAACTGATGTTGGACAAGGATGATGAGCATCACAGAGAAACCACAGTTCCATATGCTCAAACTGCTGAAAAAACCATTCTTGAATATATTTTGAAATTGGAGTCTTCATCCTTATTTCAGATTGAGAGTGCTAAAAACCTGCACCATATTTTTACATTGACTGAGACAACCACTGATCAGACGGACAGTTTAATGAATTACAGACGGTATGGTGACGATGACCTACAAAACTATTTGAAATGCTTTCTTCTGAAAGTTTCAGGTACTGATGCAAAACAACCTCCTAGAAAGAAGAGAAACCTGAAAACTTTTGCTCCTACTAAAACTACAGTTCATAAGCAGAAAAAGGAAATTAAAGACCAAAACACGGTTATTTCATGTTTGAGAAAGAAAATTGCATTTTCAAAATACACCAATAGACCAGTACAAGATTTAGACCAGTTCTTAAGGTTACCGAGAGCCATATGTGATGCAGATGGCATGCCAGAAAAGGGACAAAAGTCTACAGCTGCTACTGTTTTCAAAAATACATATTCTGATGCTTTTGTTTCACAGGTTCCTCCAAATTTGTCCCCCTTACACACATGTTTCATAATTGATGGTATGTTTATAATTAACACTAGTCCCCTTCCTGTTCATAAAAGTTTTGCTGACTATGCAGAATTTCTTTTTTCCAGATGGATACTTAAACCCCAGAAGCAGTTTCAGGCTAATGAAATTCACCTTATTTTTGATCACCCCAACAGGCACGGTGTTAGCCCCAAAGATGTAGAAAGAAACAGGAGAGATTCAACCACCTGTATTCAGGAGACAGTGTTTGACAATATTGCTTCAGAAACAATTTTACCTAATAACTGGAGAAATTTTATTGCAGTGCGGCAGCAGAAGAGATCTTTGGTTAACTTTTTGTCTTCTTATTTTTTATCCTTAGCAGTTAAATTTTTTACAGGAAATAGGTGTTTGTTTGTAACAGCAGGTGGGTTTGATGATGACAATAAAGATAAAGCCATGTGTGTTGTGGATAATTCTGTGGTTGAATATGTTTTAGCATCTGGGAATCACGAGGAGGCCGATACAAGGGTGTGGCTACATGCAGCAGTAACCTCATCTGAAAAAGTTATTATCTATAGTCCAGACACAGATGTCTTTTTTATAGGTTTACCATTAATTCCAACATTAAACAAAATTGTTTATGTTCAGCTTAAAGACTCCCCATATGAAAGTACATTTTTACATATGAACAAACTGACTGAATTAATACAAAATGATTTATTATTGCAAAATATAGATGAAGTGTTGAAGTGTTTGCAGCTTGTTTATATTTTCAGTGGATGCGATTTTGTTTCCTATTTCAGAGGATTTGGTAAGAAAACTTTTTTTGACTTGTTTCGAAAACATGCTTCTTTTGTTGTAGGCAATGGTGAGTTTGTTGATGTCAGCTCTCAGGAAGGACTGAATTCATTTTACAGATTAATTGCGTCAGTTTATTTTCATAAACACTGTGCTGCATTTTATCCTTATTCTAATCCTAAGTCTCTTTTTCAGTCATTTGCCACCAACACAGATCATGACAATCATCTTTGTTTAATAAGGCAGATTAGGGAAAAACTATGGGAGAGGGTAGTTACAGAAGTTGAAATGTTACCAAATCCTGACGCACTGAAGTTACATTGGTTGCGTTGTTCTTGGGTTTTCCAGTATTGGAGTCAGGCCACCAGTAATTTCATGTCTGTAAATAACCTTTCAGAATTTGGTTGGCAAGTTTCAGATGATATGCTTTCTTTTGTCTGGGACATAGAATTTAATTTTCAGAGAGTGGAGAAAACAGTGGACTGGTATACCAAGGGTTGTGGCTGTAAAACAGGATGTGTGACAAATCGATGTAAATGCAGGAGAAGTAAAAGTGATTCAAACAACGGGTATTGTGGACCAGGCTGTTCTTGTTTAAATTGTTTGAATTTAGGTAACAACACTGAGTCTGAAACAGTGGATTCTGAAGAAGCAGATAGCATTTTGAAAGATATTGTTTTAGAAGAAGATGATTGTGATCCAGAGTCTGATACTGAACCCAAACCTGAGGAAGAACAAGATGATCAGTATTGGGTATTAACTGATTTAGATTTGTAGATTTGTATACCTGAATCATGTGATGGATTTTGTACATTGTCATGATGGTTTTGGGATAAGCATTGTGTTTATAATCTGTGCTTTATTTCACATTTTGTGCATAGTGACATGATACATGTATATAATCTAGATTTAATAACCTGTATTTTATTTCAGATTTTGTACCTAGTAACATGACATATGCTTTATATTTAATGAAATTTGCCTAATTTCAGATTTTGTACATAGTTACATGACATGTGCTTTGTGTTAATTTACATAGTTTGCTTATAATCAGATTTTGTACATAGTGACATGAAAGTTTGAATTCAACTCTCATTTGGTGGATGGCTGTCTTGTGGGCAATCATGCCAAATCTCCTATTTCTATGCTTAATAGCCTGTGCTTTGTGTTTAATGATATATGCTTAATTTCAGATTGTGTACATAGTAACATGACATGTTTTGTGTTTATATTAATGATGTATGCTTAATTTCAGATTTTGTACATAGTAACATGACATGCTTCGTGTTTAATGATAAATGCTTAATTTCAGATTTTGTACATAGTAACATGACATGCTTTGTGTTTATAGTAACGATATATGGTTAATTTCAGATTTTGTACATAGTAACCTGACACATGCTTTGTGTTTAATAAAGAATGCTTCATACAGATTTTGTACATAGTAACATCATGACATGCTTTGTTTTTAATAAAATATGCTTACTTTCAGATTTTGTACATAGTAACATGACATGTTCTTTGTGTTTTAATAAAATATGCTTCATTTCAGAGTTTTTTTACATAGTAACATGACATATGATTTGTGTAATGTCTAATGATAATTCCAATACTGGATGTAAGCTGCTTTTTGATTGGACGTTACAAAAAGTTTACACATCGATAAATCCAA
>JAULBM010066148.1:0-10180 GCA_032357055.1 Geukensia granosissima | reverse complement strand
AGTTAAAATTCTACTGTCACTTGGTGGGTGGCTGTCTCATGGACAATCATGCCACATCTCCTATTTTTATAAGTAATGAAACACAGGTAAATGGATTAAAAAAATCGTTGGAAATTACTTTATTCAATTTTATTGTAGTGGTTCATTTTTCAGTTCCTGTGCAGAAATAGAATTATTTTAAATCTCATTGTGCAAAGTGACAAGCAAAACTTTACTGGGTCTAAATATTGGGTGTATTGACCAGATTATATGGTTTATTGACATTTTGCTTCTCCTGTAAAAACAACCATCAATGAGTTGAGAGGTCTTAATAAAAATACATGCAATGGTTTTTACTGGTCAACATGGCAGTTAGTTTTTAACATATCCATACAATAACGCAGTGTGTATAAAAATCAGGACAAATGGTATCAGTCATCCCCTCCCCTTTCATAAATTAAAAAATGGTTGCTCCCTTAAGGATAGGCTCAATTTTAAATGGGGACAAGAATTGATGTGGTATTGATACACTGGTAAATGTAGTATTTTGATTCATATTACAAATTACGAATCATTTTCTTCATGCTGTAAGGAGATGCATAAGGGAATGAAAATTTAACTTTAAGGGGGGTATGGTTTTTTTCTCAGAATTTTTTTGGTATTTCACACTCATTTATCAAATTTCTTTTTAAAATTTAAGATGACACATCATGAATATGGGGAAAAACTGGCTTTTGAATTTTTTTTGGTTACCTGCCTGTCCAGATTTTTTTTCTCATTAAGGTTGGACATCAGATTTTTTTTGTGTAAAAACCATAACCCCCCCCCCCAAAAAAAACCTTACTCTGTATGCCCTTACCATGCAATTTGGTGTAACGCATTTATAAGATCTGGATATTCATTTCTGTGAATATTCTGCAGCTGTACATGGTGAAAGCAATTTTGTACAAATTTTGATAAATAGCACATCATGTCATCATCACCAAAATCTAAATTTGGCATAGGAGGAAGCCGATAAAAGTGTCCAGAAAAAATTATCTGCACTCCCCAAAAGGGAGCATCATTCTGTCTAACTGTTCTCAGAATTAACTGAATTTGCTCTATAAATTTTAAGCTCAGCATTGATATGTCAACTATTATTAGTATATTACTGTGATAATGTTATCCTTGATTTTTGAAAAATAATCATCATTCATTAAGAGTTCTGCCAGCTCCGAATTATCATATCTGCCATCTTTAAGACTAAGAAATGTGTGAATTGTAGACACGGTTCTAAAATTTGGGGGTAGCTTATGCTGTAATCCCTGGGAAGCAATACCAGTTGATGCTGTCAGCATCATATTTCTATTCTTATCGGTAAGTGTTTTAGTTATTTCACAAATGCTTAATGATTTTCCTGTTCCAGGAAATCCTGTTAGCAAATTATTGTGGCCGTTTAAAGCCAGATCTAAGGCCTTTCGTTTGATCTTGTCCATTTTTCTGTTTCCCGGACTTTTTTTTAGTGTTTCTAGCGTCTACCCATTCCCGTATGGAAAAAGTCCGAGATCAACTGAATGGCGCGAAAGTCACGTGGTTTACCTTCGTTTTTGACATGCCGAGAGTTGTCCATTGTGTAAAATTACCGGATAATTTATTCAAAAAAGAGGGTATAGATGGGATAAAATCAAAACTGAGTGTTTATTGCAGGAAAAATGATTAATTTATAACATCAAGGTTGCAGAGAGTACTCATTTGACATTTACACGGGTAAAAATAGCCAGTGAAGCGAGGAAGATACCGAGTTATGTCCTCCCTTGTGAAAGGGGAGAGAAAGGGTGTATCTACCGACCTTGTATACTCACTGTACACAAGCCTCTGTTACTGGACGCTAATAAAATTAAGACGGAATATATTAAAAATTTTAATGCACCAAATTTAAGCATTCAGTTACATAATCATTTCTTAAAATTTCAGCTGCTAAATTAAGTAGAAGACCTGAATGAGATCGGTCGTATTAAAACTTTTTTTTTTTCATTCAAATGTTATAATCCTGACTCTAAGAGATGTAAAATCAAGAATATTAATATTTTTGAACAAGATATTTGTTAAAATTATGGAAAATTTGTGGTGAAATTGCAGCGACCAGATTTCTGCAATTAAAAAATATACAATTCTGACACGATATGAGTAAATAATGCACAATCCTGATTTTGTTTGTTTGCCAGAAGACATTTAATTTTAATTTACAAAAATGTAGAAATTCCATCAACTAAGGAATTTATGCTATTTTACTTTCAAAATTTATAAAACTAACCCAACAAAACATTTGTTGAAATTTTCTTGGGTAAAATTCTTTATGCTATTTAACATTAAAATTCTAATTCTGATACACAATTGATAGTATAGAACATCGTAAGTTTGTGACAAGAGATTTGTTCAAAGTTTGAATTTTTGGGGTATAAACATGTTTTAGGCATTATCAACACGGGTTTTCCATATTGATAATTGTTGATCTTCTCATTTTGAATATGCATGAACTATTTGCCACTGGACGTTAAACAACCAACAACCAATCAATCAGTCAACACGGGGCACATTTAACGTCTCCCTCCGGACGGATTGGGAATTTATACATTCCCCAAACCACGGATTCCCCTTTAAGAGAACTTCAGCCTCAAGGAAGGATATACCTAGTGTCTATTATTATTATCCCGGCACAACCTTTGCAATTAGGAGTTAGAGTGTTTACACATCCTGCTTGAACGAACGAATGCCCATTTAGCAGGGTTTTACCTGCAGGTGGGGAAACCGAACGGCCTATTTCTTTACCCCGGCCGCACTCTGGGACAAAAAGTAAATGAATAAACAATGTATATTCCAGATAATGTTTGGTTGTGAACAAGAAACGGAACGAAACGATTGATTTATTGATTATTTGCTTTACGTCGAGCGGCTAATATTTCAAGCATATCCAGGACGAGAGCATACTAATAAAATATGATGAATGACAACTGCTTTGTACAAGACCGATACGCTGGGCAAGATTTTTAACGTACTAGATCGCGAAAACAACAGTCCGCAGGAAGGCATGCCCTGTTACCCAGACACAATATTCGGACTCGGGCCGACCTGTCTTTGCTCTTACTCCTAAATGCTGTGTTCTTAGCGGAGAAGCAGCAATTACAAATTTTAACGTCTCTGGTTTGACCCGGTCGGGGATCGAACTAACAAACTTCCGCACTCGAGGCGAGCAGGCTAACCATTACACCATCGAGGCGGTACGAAAAAATGTCTTGTCCAAAAAATAATAAATAAATAAAAATAAAAAATATCGTGATGCGCCTTAGACTGAGCCAACGTAATGTAACGTAACACTATGTAAAATGTATTGTAAATTAGCTACTTTTGATGTAACGCTTTAAGTGTATCAAAAATACCCCTTGCTCTTTCCAAACAAATGTCAGAATATATTACATTTCCAAACTCTGTTATATTACGTAAATGTTTAGGGAAAGCAATGTTTTTGCTCTGATTTATTTAGGCAATAATGTAACTTATTGCCTTTGTATAAACACGAGAGGTGTTTTGCGGGATAAGCTTATACAATTCCACCTGTCATATTACAGAATTTTTCGCAATTCAATAGAAGGTTTTATAACGTCACGTTTTTCAGAATAAGCTCTGAATTGGGGTTAAACAGTGTATTTGTAATTGATTTGAATGGTTGCTCTCAATCGAGTTGTCAAAACAGTATAACATATCTTTAAAAAATTGGTATCTTACTGTCTCTTTTGTACTTATTAATTAAAGACTGGAACTCGTGGTCAATTTGCTGCATGTATACTTGCTTAATATATTTTGTCATGGAACATTTTTTTATCGACCGTTCTCTTTAGGCAACAGATTGTCACTTATTCTGGATTTTGTTAAAAGTTGTCTTATTTCAAAACTTGATATTACTAAATGTTATTCTTTTTTAAATCATGTTTTGCGTTTCCTGTGAAGAAATATATTTGAACTACCATCTAAAAATTATATATATCCGACAACAATTAGGGAATATACAAGTAGCAAAATAACTTTAAACTTTTACCTTGACATAAAAAAGTAATAATTTAAATGAAAACTCCTAACATCTGCCGCCTCCCTGATGGATTTTTATGTATGCGTGCTTCATATGGGTTTCCCTAACAACCTCATGTAGATCAAACAATCGGGATGATCTTATAAATACACTTGGTAATAAGTTAACGGCCTCCCGATTTTTGCATTTATTTTCGGAATGTAACAATTCATTAATAGAATTATTTATTTTTCATTGTTAATGCATATTATCAAGTCCAGTGTAGAATACCCATGCGACAGATGAAAAGTGCATAGTTTAAAGAGACAAGACAAATTTTGAAACAAACTAAAAGATTAAACGTAAACAAAAAGAACAAAAGCTTGAAATCCACGAACTCCTTTACAAAAGAGGAGTGGGATCAGGTGCTCATGAATGGTAAGTATTCCCTGTCACCTTCACTCCAAATTTTGTTTATTTGATGATAAAATTGAGAAAAGAAGACGAAGAAAAAGTGGTTTTTCTGTAGGAATAAAATGAAAACTTTCCAAAAATAGGTGGCCCTTAACTTTTGACCAAGTTTATAGCATTGCTACTTGGTCGGATTACCAGACGAAGATTTCCTTCTAGAAAAAGACTCCAATTAATTATACCCCTTTTCCCATAAGCCACAATAGTAAATAAATCTTGTCTGGCTTGTTTATGAAATTTGGCAAAATCTCACCGAGTTTGTTAGAACAGTAAGTAGTTCAGGTTGCATGTCAGAGAGTTATATATTCGAGAAAAACCAATATGAATCTCAATATTATCTTTAGAATTTAGTAGTGACTACAATGTTTTTGGAATTAGTAATGAGTTTTAAAAAATATGTGGACAAAGGCAGATAATTTCAGGTTCAGTCCTGAAGCCATAGTAAAAGCTGATGGTTGCATAGTTATGCATAGCATAAACACCAAGGCCCGTCCTCATTTGGTATCTTTAAGCAAAAGCAGCACGGTATCTTGTAATGACTGTGAAATCTTTCAAGCTGCTCGCTGATGAAGTCATTCACTTGCAGGAGCAGACTTCCTTGGATATCTCCACAAATTCGTTTAAATATGTAAAGCAACGAAATCTATGAAGATAGTATTGAAAGAACGCACCCAGTTGCTGCGGATACAAACGCTGAAATTATCGACATGTTCCACAATTTGTGTGAGGACAATTGTTTTGAACTAGTGTATCTTTTTCAAACTAAAGCATTAAAGTGTTATGGATGCTCCGGAAAAGGAGTAGGTACGTTAAGCCACATATTTGGCCCCAATTTTAGATTTTATGACACAATAATAAGTTTTGGTTAAAATGCTGTTTAATCATCATCTTTTAATAATTCATTACTTATTCTTGTTTACTTTTCGTCATTTCGATAAAACGAAAGGGTATATTTAAGTATTTCAATTTTTGCTGCAGAAATGCTTAATATTTGTAGCCGTTTTTTTCAAAGTAGATATGATCGCACCAAAACATAACGAAGATATTTTAAGCAAACATTTGTTTTTGATAGATCTTTAATTGTGCAAAATATGGTTGTGATGTTTTTGTGCGATCTATATTAAAATCGAAAAAATAGTATAGTATCAAATATTGTATCAAATTTGTAATATCTTATTATTTTCACATTTAAAGCATTTTCTATGTGCCATATGACCATTGCAGAACTAATAAAACTAAAAATTCTGTTGGATTTTCTTTTTATAGACATTATTAAATACAAATAATAAAAAATAATAGATAATAGCAACTTTTCATTTTTGACCCAAATTCCTGGGCCAAAAATCGGCCTTAACGATCCTCGTCCTCTGACAAAGACAAGGAACAGAATCATTTAGTGATACATGCTTTCTGTGAAAGAGAGTTTAACCAAGCCGGGGATAAAAACAAAAATGGCAAAACGCATGCTTTCATATGAATATCACTTTTGTGAAGAGAAAGTTTCCAGATTTTTTTGTTCAAAAATCTCAAACTGGCTAGAGAGATTGAAAATGTGATGTCTGAAAACTTAAAAAGCAAAACTTTAACTTTTATTTTGGGGTGGTATCCAAGAATATTTGACTTCTATAATCAGGACTGGAAGTTCATTTTCAAGATCCTCATGGATGCGGTCAAGGATTATGCTAGACAGTGGGCGAAACGCGAAGAAGAGGAACTAGATAACCCTTTTCCGAATGGGTGAAGGCTGTGAGGTCGTTGATACAAGTACGAATTCACAAGTTAAAAAGATATATGAATACACACGCTTAATCGATCTTCAAAAATCCGAGTGTTGCCAGACATCTCTCTAAACTACATGACAAATATGTTGTCGTCTCCGCCGATAAAGCCCTTAACAATATTGTTTTTGTTTGTAAATCACACTACATAGACTTCTTGATAAAGGAATTAGGTATTGCCAGTTCAGTTGTCAACCCAACGTATACCCCAACAACACTTACCAAAGAAGAAATTCTTGACAATCATCTTACAGTTTTGTCTTCTTTGGAATTTCAACTAAAAAGGATGAATTCGACCTTCCTTCACTCTACAGGATTCCAAAGCTTCACATGTACAAGTGTCTTTACAAGCAACGTTACATTGCTGGGTCTGCAAATTGCTCCTTAAAACCCTTTTCCAAGCTACTGACAGTTATTCTATCAGCAGTAAAAAATGGGCTCTAAAGTTACAGTGAAACAAGCCATTCTAGAAGTGGCGTGAATCAAATGTCGATTCTACAACATTCAAAACATCTGTTAGAATGCCTCAAATCAAAGTCACTTAAGAGCCTTAGTTCACCTCTCTTTTGTAAAAAAAGATGGCAAACACAGATACAAATATTTGGTTCTAGGGAGGGACAAACCTGATTTTGTTGTTAACTACCCTGATTCTAACAAAAAGTACACAGACGATGACATTTGCGGGATGCTAGATATATTGATTGACAACATTTGTGTAACACTTGAACTCACCCCAGGTTTTATTTTATCGAGTTTTGTGCTACTCTTGCCTTAGTTCTCCAAGTTGTCGTTGTAATGTATATTTTATTTAAATATTGTTTTTTGAATGTCATGGTATTGTTTTTGATGAAAAAAATTCGTTATATTATTTACGTGTATTTCAAAATATAACATTCGATTAACATATATCAATGGTTATTGAAATTGGTACTCTTTTAGGGTTAGACAAGATACAGAAACCAATCAGCTAATACTTGAACTAACCAAGAAAATTGAAATATTACCGATTTTTTATACAATGAGTAACTCGACGGGTGTCACTAGTAGAGCAGGAGTTGCTTACCCTTCCGGAGCATTTGAACTTACCCTGGTTTTGGTAAGGTTCGTGTTACTCCAGCTTTAGTTTTCTATTTAATGCTGTGTGCTCTATGTTTGTCTTTAGCTTCATTTTGTTGGCCATGGTCTTTTCTGTCTTTCGACTGCCTCTTCGAATTCCTTATTGTTGGCACCGGAGCGGTCTCCACGGCCCGACCTACAGAGCTGGCTCAGCGCGGACCCCAGGTTGCGGATAGGGGAGGCCTTCTCGTTGGGGGCTGCCAGGTTATAATACGGAAAGCCTGGTGGTGGACCATAGTGGGAGTGTGAAACGCTCCTTGCACGTCAAAGACCCCTTTTGCAGTTTTCCAAAAAAAAAAGACTAATGCCGCTACAAAAGGCTAAACTTTCTGCCCCTACCCATCACTACCTTTTGCCAGTGGCAGTCAAAAACCGTTGCCTTGTTGCGTCCCATCCCACCATCTTTTCGATATCGATAAATGTTGAACTTGTTTTCGTCACTGAATATGCATGAAATATTTGCCACTGGATGTAAAGCAACCACCAACCATTTTATAACGATATCCGCTTTAATGTGACATAAACCGCTTGTGTAACTGAGTGCTAAAGCTACTTAAAAATGTTCCGTTTTTGTTTTCATTTTTTAAAAATAATTTGGATTGAATTCGTTCCGTTCCGTTTATTGTTTTACAGATTGGTTGGTTTCGTTTCTTATAGAACACATTCGTGTATATTTCGTTTCTTCTTTTTTACGTTTCGTTTCTTGTTCAACAGGGACCCGATGAATACATAATGTACAATCCATTTTTTTTATTCTGGCAAAACATTTTCCCAAAATATTCTGACCTTAAGTAATGACTACGAAATGTACAATTAATTTTTGGGGTTTTGTCAAGACATTTTTCCTAAATTTTGCAAACTTGTGGTATTAGTAATAAATTGATATTCATTCTAAAATTTATTAACCTGACTTTCAGAGATAAATACGTAATGTGTAATTTTTTGTTTCAAACTCGTGCAACTAAAGATTTCATATTGTTTAACATTTTAATTCAAATTTTAAGGAGAATCGATGGCGGCCGGTTATAGAAATTGGCCGTTCGGTTTTTGCGTAGAACCCCTCCCTGCTAAAGTGACGCGTGTTGGATGGGCGGTATATATAAATACTCGATCACCCCAAGAGTAGACTAGGTTAAGAAATTAGTTGCTCGGTTTCTCCTCTAGGAGGTAGAATACCATCCTAAAGGGGCGTCTGTTGATTGGGCGGGATGTATAAATATTCAACACGTCTCGGACGGGAACATCACCAACGCGCCCCATGTTTGGAAAACGCCACGCTTTCAGCACGTTAAAGATGCCTTAGGAACAGCTGGTTATGAGCGGTCCGTAGATGACCTAACCAAACACCCCTATTTGGCATCCTGTAGCTACAGAGTTCCCCGTCTTAATCACAAGCTAGACCCTTTTATTATTTATTGTTTGATAACTTAATCTCGTCCTGAATGTGTATGAAATATTGCCACTTGACGTTAAGCAAAAATCAATCAATAAATAAAATTTGTGGTACATATTCCCGTGGGTATAAAATTTAGGCTATTTGTCATTGTCTAGAATTTAAGCTATTTGTCATTCAATCTTTATAATTTTGACCTTGAAATATCAATGTTACGCTAATTTATTTTTTTTGGTTCTCGACATGACATGCTTGTGTTAATGATTTATGCTATTTGTCATTCCAGAATTATTATTAATTATACCTGACCTAAAAACACAAATAACAGAGCTCAATTATTTATGTTTCGTAAGAAGGTATTTTAAAATTTTTTAAAAAAATTTGTGATTTCTTGAGCTTGGTTTGCGTGGTACGTTCAACTCTTGTGTGTACGGTTGCGACCATTTTACATTTGCGAGAGTGAAGTAATAATGTAAAAGACATTTTAATTTTTTAAACGAATTCAAAGTCTAAACTTGTATTAAAATTTTAGTACTTTGATTAATCTGTCTGGTGTTAAATCTTCGATGGTGACAGGCGAATGTATGATATTGTAGGTAGCTGGTGTTCAAATAGTCGGTTGTCAAAAGAGCAGGTGAGTGGTTAACCGACACTTGCAAATTAAACTCTACCTAGCTAACGATTAACCGTTATAAAAAAACTGAAAGCCTCGCATAAAATTTTCGAGAGTTTGTTTCTGTAAAGTTAACTTTTATGGCTTAGGGGTTGAAATTTTATCATTAAAAATCAACTTTTTAAACGGAACTTGTAACAATAAGTGCCCGGATGTATGGCAAACGTTTAATTCTGAGGTTTAAATTTTGTATTAGGTTTATAAACTTTTCTTTGGCCATTTGATAGAAGTTTGACATCATGCTATATTGTTATTATATTATATTAATGTCACAACGTTTTCAAATAAATTCAACTACGTACTTAAGTGTTTGCCTTGTGGTTGCAGCCATATTTTTTCAAATTCTATTAAATAAATGTTATTTTTGTTGGCAACATTTCTTATCAATCAAGGTTAAGCATGGGGATTACTCGATAGGGCTCAAGGTTTCTTTTTAAAGTCGGATTCCAGGTTTGTTTATTTGTGGAAATCTCTGGATTCTGAAATTAAAGGCCTTCTGGTTGAGATGGTACGAATCCTTGGTATTTATTCCATATTTTAAAAATGTATTGTTGGAGCTTGTCGTAAAATCACTCAACGAATTGACACTGCTGTTAGGACTTTAAATTGTTTTAGTTATGCTGATGATAATTATAATTGGATCTCATCTGAATAAAAAGGAATTCGAAGATACCAAAGGGGCAGACAGAAATCGTTAAGTCGAGGACAGACAAGACCATGGCCAACAA
>JAULBM010066137.1:0-10180 GCA_032357055.1 Geukensia granosissima | reverse complement strand
CTTCAAAATAACCCGCTACGCGGGTTATTTAGTGTGTACCACGTGATTGAGGTTATTTCTCCATAAACCAAAAAAATATTACAGTCATTCCTTAATTAAACAGAGCAACTGATCCAGACTCCTACAACATTTCACAATAAATAGCTATTTACAATCTACATAATTGCTAACTGATAAAACAATATATGTACAGTGGATTCCAGTCAATTGCATATACTATTATACAATAAAGAGGAATATTCTGTTATGAGGAATGTATAGTTTTACCAATAAAACAGGCTAATTACATTGTGTTGTGGCAATTAAACTTGCTTGTTTGTTTCATTGGGGTTTAACACCATTTTCAATAATATTTAAGTCATGTCGGGGTGGTCAGTTTAATGGTGGAGGAAGACGGAGTACTTGGAGAGAACCACTGAACTTAGGCAGGCGACTGACAAACCTTATCACATGAGATGCGATTTAAACTCAACCTGTTTTTTGTATAGTACAATGCCAGGCAAGGACTCACACGTTCAAGGAGATAGGCTACAGTGAACTGTACAGGTAAGTTTAAATCAATTAACTAGACCACTTGGCCACCCAGGACCTGCCATTTAAACTGTTTAATTAATAAACAAGCAAGAAGGTTATAATGATTAGTAGGTTCAATTTGATCTTATTGTAACAGCTAAAGTACTTGTAATTAAATAGTTTTAAAATTTTTTCCCCAATAATTTTACTCCCCTTCTCGAAGGTTGTGCCGGGGAAAGAATAGGCACCAGGTATCACCGTCCAGGAGGAACTAGTCATCTAAAAGGGGCGTTTTTATCCTGAATATGCATGAAATATTTGCCACCAATCAATCAATCAATCAATCAACCAATAATTCAAAAAATTTTTATCAAATTTTTAAAATAAATTTATGAAATTTAAAGAAATTTCTTAATTTGATATACTATTATCAAGACTAATTAATATATAATCATATAGTTGTGTGCTATACAATTGTATGCAAATAAGAGGATTGTGCTATTATCAGGTATGCAAATAAAATGATTATGCTATTATCAGGTATGCAACAGAGTGGAGTTAACTGTTTAAATCAATAGTTTATGCAAGGTTAATGCTAAGCATTCAATCTGTGGGATAGCATGTTTAGCATGAACTGAAATGTGCCTCCATAATTGGAGCTGCAATGACACATAGTCACATATTCGCAATTTTTACAATTATTTGCCTTCATTAACATTTAAATTGGGCACAATTACCATCACTATATACACAAGACAAGAATGGACAAACCATCACCATATACACAAGACAAAAATACTTTATGAAAATGTATAAAAGCATGCAAACTCATTTTATCCCATGCATAAATACCAGTTACCAATACAAAACTCACTTAAAACCAACATCATTGCATCCCAAACTGAAAACAATGTACATTAAAAGCAAAATCACACAATGCAATAAAATGCAGTGACACACAAGTGTACAGTTTACTTCAAAACATAGAGAACACATATTTTAAAGAGCCTGTGATTGCTCACCTGATCCAAAATTGCTTTTAACATGTAGAGAGCAAATGTTTGTAAATGACCTATGCACAATTACTTGACAATAATTGCCTGCCCATGATATGAGGTCAAAGACACATGACAGATATTTACACATAGGAATGAATTAGCAAATAAAAAATTTTTGACTGATCATGTGTGGCATAAAAAAAAATTACCCTCAGTCACTGGACTGTGATTTCAAGATCCAATGACATATAGCAGACTGGCATGAGCTCACTTAGAACTACAGACAAAATATAATAATAATAATAAAACATTTTTTGTTAAAAGATTTGAATTTGAAACTTTTAGCAATTTTTCTCAATGTTTACAGCCATTGAACAATCAAAATTCAAATGAAATATGACTGGCTGGCTGGCTGATATCATGGACTATTTAAATATTGAGTTTGGTTTACCTAGGTCGAACAATTTCAGATAATTAAACCATTAATTCAGTCCATAGCACTGTGGCCACACTTGAGTAAAATTTATATAATTAACAAGCTTCAGGCATGTTTTATATTAATTGAGGTACTATACCAAGCTTTTGAAGTTTTTCAAAAAGCCTTTGTGTACTAAAAATCAAGTGAAAAATAAGAGGTTCCACAATGCCTTAATTGCACACCTGGCAAAAAGGTGACTTTTTCTTAACTGTGTACCATTATGGAAACTATTTATGCTATAAAGCTATGTTGATGCTAAGCTATGTAGAAAATAGGCAAATAGTTCAAAAATTAAGTACAAGACTTCTTAACAATCTTCAATTGGCCATGGCTGCCATGTTGAATTTCCAATCAGCAACAAAAAAAAACAATCTGGTAATGGACTACCAGTTTTACATTTCTGCTAATTTTGGTTGAAAACTGCTCTGACAATAATTTCAGAAAAAAAAGATGAAAATGGGTAATTCCCATTGGGTCCAATATAAAACCAAGTCCAACAAGGCGGCCATACTGAATTTCTGATCAGCAAATGATTCCATGGTTTCGGAGAAAAGTGAAAATGTAAAAATCAACAGATGGCAATTCTGATAATGATGGGTGCAAAGTGATGACAAAAGCCAGGCAAGCTAAACTAAAAACATCAGTCTAATTGTCCAAGGGCTATTCCAGGAAAAAATATTGGGTGTTGGACAGCAGTGAAATGATGATGACAAAAACAAAAACGATAGACGCAAAGCAATGACAAAAGCTCACATGGCCTTTTAGGTTAAGTGAGGTAAAAACAGCAGTCCAGTTGTCCATGGGTTATTCAAGGAAAAATATATAGAGTGTTGGATAGCAGTGATATAATTTTGAAATAGGTTGTCATGGGTTTGGTGAATTGAATTGTGGGAATTGTAGTCTGTATCTCTTGTCTACAATTGTGTTTATGAAATAACTTAAATTGCATGTATGAATACTTGTTATTTTGATGGTCCTGATATTAAGAACTGTTCCTGGGAATTTGTGAATTTGTAAATAGGGCTCTTTTTAGGAAAAGAGATTGAACTGAGAAAATATTGGGTAAATAAAGAAACAATAAAGACTTTTAATTTGCAGAAAATACAATTTGCATAATCACCAATGACAAGATATTTATTTGTCAAGAAAAGTAAAATATTACTATTAACTTCATGTGTAAATCAAGTTTATACATAAACTGGTGCTTATTTGGTTAGATATGGTTTTACGGCAACATTTAACACAAATTAAGTTTTAATTTTTGTGCAGGTGTAAATCTTTTCTCAATTGTCTTATATTTTTTTAAGATGAGTTGTTAAATAAGGAATGAATTGTATTGTGTGGAGATGGATGTTTTCAATGGGGATATTAAAATAGGTGTGTGAAGGATCAAGGGAAAAAGTGATCCAACCCCCTCATTTTTCTTGGAATAGCCCCATCAAAATACAGAAATGGATGGCATATTTACACCATAAAGAAGCTTCTAAGCAAATCATGTGATATTCAATAAAGAATCCACAAACCTTTGAAAGTTTGAAAAAAATCCTTACCAGAGGTTATGGATTTTTGTTACTCATGGTCAGTCATTTATATCAAATTTTTGGAACTCATCTGGTTTTATCCATTTAAAAACCTTGGAATATTTTTACCAGTAACCTTGGAATATTTTTACCAGTGACCCAAACTTTTAAAACATCTTCAAGATCCATTTGAGAAGTTATTATGAATTACTTTTATTCTTTTTTAATAGACCTAACCCTAACCTGCAAATACAAAGCCTATTAAAATCAAGAGAAATATGTTTCCAAACTAAATTTCCAAATGCTTATATCTCAAAAACGAGCACATTGACCTTTCAACACTGAACGAAATAAAAGCCATGTGGTATCCTTCCTTTTTTAAATGGGGGAGCGAACATCCTTAAACCTTAGTGTGGGCAACAATGACGGAATTATTTCTTCAATGACCTTTGTTGCAAGCGAGACAAAATTGGTAACAATAGTACTTACCATCAGGAAAGAAATATATGAACCTTTAAAATTGTTATTATAATAAAGTCTGTATTAAATACAACCTATGATCTTCATGTACTACCTGAAGCCTATTTCTGAACTGCCACTGTTCTGCATGAAACTGGTCATGGTTTCTTCCTGTGCTACATCAGGTGAAATGTTTGCACCATTGAATTTTATTGTTTTTACTACAAATGTAAAAGATATGTAGCTATAAATGTTCAAAAAAGGTAAAATGATAACACATTACATTTCTATATTCCTTATATACAAGCATAGTCAATTAGTCAGTATTGCAATGCTCGTATGACAAAAGTTTCCAGGGTGATGTATTAATACTGTTTTAAATTTTTGCTCTTTAAAAAGCTTAAAAACTAAGGTATATGTAGCCTAAGTGTGAAGACAATCTAAGATGGATTTTTATTTTGTTGTTTGAATGATTTTTTGTAAATGAAACAGCTCTTAGAAATGGTTTTCCATCGAAATGTACTGATCATCTAATCAACTCAAGATAAAAAAAAATTTTAAGACAATATTAGGGTACTTTTATAGAGAATTTATCAAAAATTAGAAAACATTCAATATCAATGTTCATGCAGTTGTCTCAATTTTTGGTCAAATTTATTCTTTTTTATTATGTTCTTTTAACTTTTTGTCTCAAATAAACTATTTGGTATAATATATGCATTGCAAATTTTATGTTTCGAATTCTCTATAAAATTCTGTAAAAAGAAAAAACTGTCAATCAAATGATCCAATACAGAATACTTCTGGTTATGACGCCTAATTCATTCATGAATGTGTAAAATGTACATGCTGATTGATGTATCAGTATTATGAGATTCTTTTGCTAACTTTTTAAGCCTATGGTAATTTATCAGTTTGAGAAACTATCCAACTATTAATGAATAATTATTTAGAAATCTGAGTACCTATGAATAGTTATTTAGAAATCTGAGTACCTATGAATAGTTATTTAGAAATCTGAGTACTTATCTTTTAACTACTGTTTAGTCATTAGAAAATCCTTGCTATTATCAATTCTTTATTTCATTGGATATCCGTTTTGTGGTATTCATGACAGCCACTGAATTTATAACAAAAATCTAAATATTGCAATCTGTCTGTAAACTTTGCACATGGATGTTTGAAATTGATATGTTTTGGGTGGTTGTTTTATGTACAATCATACTTCATCTCTTTTTTTCTATCGGACAAATGAATAAGTCTGCAGTTTTTCACAAGATTCATGTCAAAAGCAATGAAACTCAAATTACACATTTTCATCACAGTAAATGTATATTACCTACCTAAGTAAGTCAATAATACTGGCAGAGCAATGATGGCCTCCAAAGCTATTATTATATCAAAGTATAAATCAGTGTGACTTCCATTCAAATCCTGGATAATCTTCAAAACTACCAAGAGAGCAGCATTACCTACAAAAATATTCACAATATTAACAAATATTTCTGTAGAAATGTCAAAGTAACTTATAAAAACCATTTAATATGGAAGTTTCTTCTTAAAATTCACATATTCTTCAAAACTTGTAACAGTTTTGTGAATGGAAAAAATATGTCATTTATACCTCTGACAAAGTATTCGAACAGACTCACCATTAATTACAACTTTTCTACAATTTGTTGTTACTGAAAGACTAAATTATTCAGACAAAAGAGTTGAAACTAACCCCTGGACCAAAAGATTAAGTCATAACCATGTGACAACACTTGTACAAGGAACAACTGATCTGCATTCCTGTACTGCCAAATATTAAACCAAGAGGTTAGTAAGTTTATGAAAAAAATTGACTAAGTATGATTTTTTTGTAACTTGACCATTTAAATGAGGTCATAGTTAGTTGTCATTGAGATATTACTAATACACCTTAAAATAAATCACACAAAATAAATTTAATTCCATAAATAGTTGCTGAGAAAATGAAGTGAATAAATCTTGTTTAAGATGTTTAGTATGAAACATATCATGTGTATAATAGAAAATGACCTGTAAATAAGCCTACAAACTTTGATCCTTACTGAACCAATGAAATGAGATTTAGAACAGCTAATGAATGACAGACTTACACACATCTGATAATTAATAAGCCTACTAAATTTAAATTACTAAACTTGACTTCGTACATGAATTCAACAAATTTATTCAAGGATAACTGAAATACCTGATAATAAATAATTAACCACTTTTAGCATGTTCAGTTGACTTGTTGTCGGTAGTAACTAAGAAAAAAACATAATCATGAAAATGTAACAAATTCTGTTGAGTTTGCCATGTCACTGGAGCATGAAAATGTTATCTTTAACAAAACTACCTGGCTGACAACATTTACTTTTTTGGGGGCAACTGCCTGTATGTTTTTTGTCCTGGTTTTAACAATCCCTGAAGGTATTTTCATGAGATCTATCTCATAAACTTTAACATTGACTGTTGATTATAAGTACCCATAATGTTAAACAAATGTTATTTTAAATAATTAAAATACAACAGTTTAAAAACTATGTTTTAGTTACACTTTTGTTGAAGGCTAGGTACCTTGAAAACCAATTAACCCCACCACATTTTAATGCACTACTATGTTAGGCATTCATACAATTATTTTTACATGTTGTTTTTGTTATTCTTTAGGTGTTGTTTAGCACTGTTTGTCACATTTTTCTCTAACAACTACAGACACTACAAAAATATTTGATCATTTTAATTTTTCCCCAACATATTTTATATTAAACCATATGTTTCTCATCACTATTTTGAAGCTTTAAGCATGATCTTACAAAGGTTTTGAAATTTACAACACTGGAAAGAAATTTGGTTACAGTTTTTCTAATTAATTTAAAAATAATTTTACGCCAAGTTATATTCAAATGCCAGAAAATAAAACACAAATTTAATTTACATTCATAAAATTGAATACCATCTACAAACTTAATAACATAAAGGACAATCTACCATCAAAGTTTTTGGCCCATAGTCCAAAATAAAGATATAAAATCTACAGAGAAATTCGATCTAACAGATTTTTACTGAAGATAAGCCAGGGAACCAATGCTAAGGCCAATGACTGAATCTGATGAATACTTTTAACTAACATTTACCTCCAGAATTAGCTATGAAAGGAATTTTTCGTAAATGTCTTGTCCTACGATAGAACTCAAGATATCCACACATTCTGTGGTGATAATGCTGGTGCCTTAAATATCGGTCCAGACAAAACAGGATAAACCAAAATCCACCATGGATATAACATGCAACAGATATGGCATCTACATGTGCACCTTGGTGGCTTATAATGCAATCTGACACTGTGGCATTGTTATTTAGTTGAAGTGTGGTAACATGTGGCAGTATAAAGGTGGCTACAACTAAACACATCTGAAATATAAAAAAAAACACATACATGACATACATACAATATGAAAAGTAGATATGGCATAAATGTTAATGAGACAGCGCATCATCTCACCAAGCAGATATCAAAAGTTCAAATCTAGAGGTCTCCACAAGGTCATCATCAAGGTTGAAATACCTCTCTTTGAGTAAGCTATAAATCACCCCATCACCCTCCTCCCCCCAAGAAAAATAAGTGTTTACAATAATGTACAAAAGAATAACTATTCAAGTAAACTGATAATGCTGCCGCTAAACGTAAGTGACAGCTTATGTGCTGTAAATGTATCATGGTTCTAAACAACTTGTGCTTTGTGCAGATTTTTCATTGCTTTTGTTGTATCCCAACAAATAAACATTTTAGTTTTAACTTTAAATGTGTGTTTTGTAACTAAAAACAAATGTGCTTCACAATCATAGCATGAAACAACCAAAGCATGTTAACATTGGAAATTTAACAAATGAACATTTGGATACTTGTAGACACAGTAATTTGCTTGCCACAGTTATTGGCTAGACACATGCAGTAATATGACTGGATCATTAATCATTTTAACGCCTATATCTCCAAACTTGTGTAAATCTGTTGGATTTTTAATTGGGAATTATTTTGAAAAACTCAATAAAATAAGATGAAAAATAAGTTTCCCATATCATGCAAAATTGAATTATCTGCCCATTTTGATCCATTTTTATATCCAAAACATTAAGAGAGAAAGAAAACCTGTTTACTACTAAAAGCTCTCACCATGCTAAATCTTCAAATGAATTGAACCTATGTTGACCTTCATGTTATGCTAAACAGACAAAGGGTTTTTCATTTTGCCTTTGCAGAAACGTAATCACCCTGACATTTTTTAGAAATTATGACTAGGTGTTAACTAATTTTAAACATGAACCTGTTACATACAAACTTCGTCTTATCATGCTTGTACTTACAAACAGGACTATTTCTAATATAATTGCCCAAACTGTGTTGATTTTTCTGAAGGGAGGATCTAGTTCTGCACTGAGTGAAGGATTATCTGATAATAAATCTTCTGTATCTTTGTTCTGGATGGATGGATCTTCATTGAAGAAATATCCCTAAAATATCAAACATTATCTATAGTATTATATTGTAGCTTTGACAAAGGATCATACAATATTGATGAGTATATGGAGGTGTACATGACTTAATGAATATGTAAACAACATGAACAACTAATGGTCTCTGCTTACATGGGCAACAAATTGAATAAGATCAATTGAAATACATTAATTGCACGTGGTCAATTCTTACAGCAAATTGAATTGATTTTTTACTTCTTTTTATCATGTTTATAAAATTTTGCAATCAATGTAATTTGAGCTTGAAATGAATTATTTTTATCAAGGCCTGACAAGGGTAAAAAGGTATCCACACTGAAAGAGTTATCGTTTTGTTGCCATTTCAACCCTTCATCACAACAAAATATTAAAGACATGGATCCATATTTATAGTTAAATTGTTCCTGTGCAAACTATCACAATGTAAAACTCGTTTCACAAAAGTTGACTTGTTCCATTTCAAACCTGTCCCACAGTAAACTCCCTCCATTGTGATCTCAAACCATTTTATATGATGAAAATATTAGTTAAATTAGACAATGTCAGCCCAAATGTAACCAATTATTGAGTTGTGAATCAGAACTGACCATGCTTACTTACTCTTAACTGTCCTCCAATCAAGGAGAAATGGCCAACACTGACAAAACATGCACTAGGTGGTCACTGCTGCTAAATTGATGAACAGACGTATTGCTGATATTTTGGAAACACCCCATTAATATAATTCTGTGACATAAGAATCATACTAAATCATATATTTTTCAACTGCAGAGCGTGGGGGTTGGGGGGTATATACATGCATATTCAGAATGAGAGTTAATAATGACTGATGATGAATAATCCCTGCTTTGTACATTGTACTAGACCCACACACTGAGCCGGATTTTAATGTGCTAGCTCATGAAAGCAACAGTCAGCAGGAAGACATGCCAATTTACCCAGACACATTATTCTGACTCTGGGCCGACCTGTCTTTGTTCTTACTCTAAACTAAATGCTGCCTGCATGCTTAACGGAGAAGCAGCAATACCAATTTAATGTCTGGTTTGACCTGACCAGGGATCCAACCAACTACTCTCCTCACTCGAAGCGAGCACGCTAACCATTACATCACACAGGGAGTTCTGATCCTCCAAATAGACGTCATAATTATTTGCACAAGAATATTACCCTGTATCACTCTCTTAAATATAAGAAATAGGAGCTGCACTTACAATGCTACAATATATTGTTATCTCAGTTGACAACTTTTTACCAGACCAGACTTCTTCTTCTTCTATGTACTAGCTTCCTTTTGTAGGAACAACAATGGTTATATATATTATATATAACCAAAGTAGTAATATAGAACTTGATGGCTTGTTTTGGTTGAATGATTTGGTTGTTTTAGTGCACTATTTACAGTTTGTTTTTGATTTGGTTTTTAATTTCAATTCATTTTTAATTTTGATGTATTTAATTGGAGATGTCTATTGTCTTCGTTAATTTGGTTGGACGAATAAATGTACAGGGGAATATTTACAATATCAATATATCATAACAATTTATTAAAGTTCAATCATGTCCATTGTGTATGGGCAGATGAATAAAAATATATTTGACTTTCATAAACAGAGGTGCTTCGCAAGCACATAATACGACCGCAGCACGTTGAAATGTGAAAGGTGAACAAAAGATCTTTT
>JAULBM010066126.1:0-10180 GCA_032357055.1 Geukensia granosissima | reverse complement strand
CTTTCTGTTTCTGTAGTATCTTTGATTTCAAGTTCAATGGGATAGATGAGGTCAACATAGTCACCAAATTTAAAGTTTTTCAGTGAAAGGACATCATCTATCTAATGAGTTTGTGGAGTCCAAGCCTTTGCTCTTTCTGTTTGTTTTATCTTTCAATTTGTTTTCGATTGTCTTCTTGGACGATGCACTTTTGATCTCGCGCATTGGTATTCTACATTCGACTCTTAAATAAGCCTTGTTTTTGTTATCAATAATGAGTCTTCATATTGTACATTACACGTTCTAGATTTTTTCTCTTTTTTGACCCTGGAATGAATTTGGGTCATTCCATCACAATAATACAACATTAATAATCTCATCATGTACCACGTACTAAAACAAACAGACGATTTCACTATCCATGCAGATCATGAATTATCTCAGCAAACAGTCGTAATTAGAATGACAATCACTTGACGAGACCACAAACCATCGTTCTGCATCTACAATTACTAATTCTATAATTGTGTTACATTCTTGTCTTGTTTTATCTTGATACAAAAAACATTGCATTTACCAGGTTTAACTGCATGTATCTATGTGTTATAAAAATGCATGATAACATATTAACTTACGATAATCTTTACATGTTAAAAACAATTTGTTTCAATGTTGCAAATATATTTCAAATATATTTATAAATTCATGTTGTTCATTAATGTAACTCTTGAATACCATCCTATTTTTGGAGTCTTTAACAAGTTGCATAACAGTGACGATCTTTGTACATTTTTGAAGGCCTTAAAGGACCATGTAGAAGATTGTTATATTTCTTAAATATATTAACAAAGTGATATTTTGTACAATGTGAATTTGGTATCCTTTAAGGCCAGGGGCTCATTGAGGGACAGAAGATATTTCATTATTGTGAAAACAGTTAATTTAATAATTTTGTAATAAATTAAATATTTTTAAAGCTGCAGTATAAAAACAATTTTAGATCTTAGATCAATTTCTGAAGAATATCAACTTTTTTGTATTCAACACGAAACAATTGAAGTTCTCTTTAAATCTCACCCTTCCCCCAGTTTCTGATATTTTTGACACATTGGCCTAATATTGTATTTTATATTTTTGGGTTGCTATATAATATACATTCAAATCGCATTTTCTATTTCTATACCAACGACAGATAATTATATTTTCCTATAAAAGCAAGGGAAATATTCAATTTATGAGTTTGGTTCACCGTTCATTGTTCATTTATTTATAAGTTACCTTTTACAATAATCTTGTGTTTGTTTTTTCTCAGGAAATAACCAGAACGATAGTAATAAGCTATGTGTAGCATTAAATAACGTTATGACAGTTCGACGTACTTTCTGTATATTGTTGCGAACGTGACACCATTCAGTCATTGTCCTTGGCGTTTGCCATTGGGTTAGTGACATGTCTGTTTATACGAATTCCCTGCATTGGTTTTCGATTTTTGAACTTCATTTACAGGTCTTTGTTATCATGCCTGTCTAATGACTTTTGTTAATTTTGGTATCTTTTGAAGTCTTGTAACAAACCGGAAATGAACGAAATAAGTAACAGGAAAAAGATTACAACAAAAAAAATTTGACCTGAAAAATAATGGAACTCGTGATCATACTTTATTATGTTTCACGTGACTTATCTGAATAGCATAGGCGTCGTCAATTAATCATTTTGAGGATATATATAATTTCAAAAGAATGCGATTCTACCCCTGTTGATGACCTTAAAAGGACATCTCGAAAGATCCATGATATATACAAGCTAAAGATCAGATTCTGGAAGGAAAAAGCCTGGTGCTGTTTAAATATTAAATCTTCCAACGTTCAGTTTGATATATGCCCTTTTAAAAACCGAACTGAAAAGATTTATAGAGGTATTGCTGTTAACATTAGCTGCTTTATTATGGCGTACAGGTTAGTACCAGTCTGCACAGGGGGGGGTGTTGAAAGATATTTTCGTCCTTCACAGCAAATTAATGCTCTCAGTCGGACGGCAGTCTACACAGGAAACATATAGACGTTTTATACACAGATTTTTTAATACGATATGTTGTTAAGAATGTCAGTTCATTTGCAAATATGATATTGGTTTTATTTTGCAAGCAAAAAATTCCATGAATAATTTAATCTCAAAACCCCTGATACAATAATATTGATTTAAAAAAGTACGATGCCAAAATGTGGTCAAATGTGAAACCATACTGTACGACCCGGAAGTAACGGAAAAAGCTTCATTTCTCGCACACGGTAAATGCGAATTTGATAATTGAATCTCGGCTTCCTATGTTTTGGTTCTAATGCTACTGCTGAGCGCGTTACTTTCTGAAATCATGTATATCATATCTAAATTTATAATATTAATTACAAAATACAAAATAAAAAATGTTCAATAAACATGAGGAATCTAAGTATATATATGTACATTTACAGTAGCATTAGAACAAAAAACAGAATAAGTCCGAGATCCAAATATTGTAAAAGAAATACTCAATTCTTACAATTAAAAATAAGAAGCCAAATCCAACGGCAGGGAGAATTACTTAGTGAATAACGTTTCGAAGCTTTTCCGTATGCTTATTTTTCAATGCTTCAAGAGAATTTAAACAAATGCCGGAAATTTCAGTAAAAACATTGTTTAATAAATTCCATGTCAGGCAAGTCTGACAACAGGGCTCGCTGATGGGCTCAGGGACCCCACAAGAGGCACCAACACTGTTGAAACGATATGGGGAATTTTAGTGTATATGTACATTTCAAGGAGTAACCTCAGTGGTATTAGAACCAAAAAATAGGAAGTCCGATTTCCAACGATAGTAGAGTAGTCAACTTTGGTAAACCTATATTTACAAAGGTTCGATATTTATATGGAATGCAATGTGAAAGCTCTACTGTGGAGAAAACCTGAAATTTAACGGTAAAATCTTTGAAAAGTTTTCGGGCAATATTCATGAAGTATTTATTTACAAATTCTTTATAAATTTTGTGAATTTCGCTACATCGGAAACGTATTTCAAAGAGTAACCCCTAATCTGCAGGACTAGAAACAAACATATAAAAAGATATTTAAAAGGAATTTGAAGAGACCAAACGGACAGACAGAAATCATTAAGTCGGAAGACAGACAAGACCATGGCCAACAAAATGAAACGAAAGACAAACATAAAACACACAACACTACACTGAAAACTAAAGCTGGAGTAACACGAACCCAACAAAAACCATGAGTTCAGGAGCTCCGGAAGGGTGAGCTGCTCCAGAAGTGGCACCCGTCGTGTAACTCATTGTAGCAAAACCCTGTGAAAATTCTTTTGTCATGGAATGTTTATGTATTAGCTGATTGGTTTATGTTATGTCTCTTGTCTCTCCCTAAAACATAACCAATTTTAAATCATCGATATAGGTAAATTCTCTAACCCTAAGACATAACCGAATTAGAAATTTTGAAGTACGTAAATGACACAACTATTTTGTCTTCAGAGGATAAACAAGACAATGACATTCACTATACAATACTTGAATAAAATAAAACAAGGACAACATAAATAACTAAGGCATGAATAACACGATTCCCAATAAAATAAAAACCTGGGGTGAGCTCAGGTGTTCCGGAAGGGTGACAACATAGAGTAGAATTTTCACTGTTATATTTGGACGGCTTAACGATGTACACAGTTGACTGTGTATATAAATACAAGTTTACTAATGTTGAATAAAAATGCTATATGTACATTTCAAAGAGAAACCTCTCATCAGTAGCATTATAACAAAAACATAGACAGTCCGAGATTCAAACATAGTTAAACAAGTACTCAAATCGAAATATGAAGCCAAATCCGATGGTATAGACAACTACTAAGTGCAATACTTTTCGAAGCCTTTCCGTATTTCTACTGCCAGTGGCTCTTTTAGCAGGAGTTCTGACTGCTACCGAAGAAACCGAACCGCATATTTCCCTGATCCGGTCGCCCTCGGAATTATCTAATTGAGGCCACCTTGCCGGATATCGTTGAAAAATATAAGTGAACTATGAAATAAATGTAGCTGGCAAATATTCCGAAAGGTGGATCTTTTTCTCTTTATTTAGATTGTCTACTTGTTTTCCTTTTGTTTCAAAAGCGGATTTAGCTGCTCGTGTAATCTAATTTGAAATCATATGTCCCTGTAAATAAACACAACAGGATAAAATGACACGATATATCAATTTTTACAGTTAAAGGGAATGACGTCGATATACCATAACCAAACAATTTTTAAAAAAAGGGAATGACGTCGATATACCATAACCAAACCATTTTTTAAAAAAAGGGAATGACGTCGATATACCATAACCAAACCATTTTTTAAAAATATTTTCATATCTGTGTGAATACAATTATGTAATTTGGTGCATTCGACCATGGTTTAAAAAAGTGATTAGTCCAATGCTTTACCTAACCTCATGTAACAGATAGTAATTTTGATAATGCAAAATGAATATTATTTGTAACATTATGGTTGATAACCATTGCTGTATGTTGTTGGATATTTATGCTAAATATTCCCGTTTCGATTTGTTTGTATTTGAGTGCTTCTTTTCCTATGTCTGGATCTTGGACTTCCTACGTTTTGATTCTAATGCTACTGATGAGAGGTTACTCCTTGAAATGTACATGTAGCATACGAAAATTCTCAATATTTATTCAACATTGGTAATTTTGTATTATATTACAAACAAGTAACATGCAATATGAAACCAGGATTATAATAGTCCTGCTTCCTCGGTCAGGTCAGAGCCACAACGACAATATGTTTAACAAATAATTGAGTTGAATGCTTTTGTAAAATAACCACACTTTTACATATCAATGATCTATTAAAAAGCATACGCTGTGGTCCATTAATGATGAACTTCTAAACGTTAAACATAAATTAATAAATGTTCAAATTGTCTTTAATACTTCTAAATTTTCCTTTATAATAAGCAAACAATATTTTGAGGAATAAATTCAGATTTATAAAATTTTCCATTTCTTGGATAAATTTATAAACTGTCATATAAAGAACATTCTCGCAGAATCCGCTCAATTTATACTAAAAAACTCCATAATCACTCTGCGTTTACAATATACTCTGGAATATTTATCTGTTTCAATTCTAAACTATGTTCGCTTAATCTTAACTTACAGACATACTGTCTAGCCTAAAGGTCTTTAAGTTCTAAATATTTCTATCTGTAAAAGCGTTTCTTTTAAGAAAAGGGTGCTACATGTATGAATTTACCTTCGTAAGAAACATTGTAATTTCTCGGAAATTAACAAATTCTTAGAAAACCTTTACGGAAAAAGTTAAAAGTATGAACATGTGGTACAATGCAATTCAAATTCTTTTAAAACAAAATCAATACTTGAATACCATGTAGTAATATTACTTTTCTGAGGGCGGCCATGGTATAGAAATAGACTGTTCTATTTTTTCACCTGCAGTAAAAACCTTGCTAAAGGGGCGTCTGTTGTTTGAGCGAGATGTATAAAATTCGAACTTCACATGTAGACAAGGAAAAAAAAATAGGCTTCTTGGTTCTCCACCAGGGGTAGAACTCCTCCTTAAGGAGAGTCCGTTAGTTGGGCGGGATGTACAAGTTCTAAACCACCGTCATTCGGAGGTGACATAAAAAAGTTGGTCATGTGTTTGGGGAGGCTTTCAGCACATTAAAGGCCCCTTTACAGCAGCTCTCAATGAATGGTCGTTGGTGGCCAGTTGCTTAGACTAAATTTACCGCTCCGACCCTGATTCCCAGTCCACCCAATTTTGTTCGATATCTTGTTCTCGTCCTTAATATGCATGAAATATTTGCCACTGGACGTTAAGCAACAGTAAATTAATTAATAATACTACAATGCATTTCTTTGTTGCAAATAAGTATAATGCATCATTCAATAAACCACTATCTAAATTATCTAATCAATGACAATATTTCAACATAGATAATAAAGTTGAAAAATTCATAGTATGTATATCTGGTTCAGACATAACAGCTACATAAGAAGGTTTTTGGTAACACCATGTCCTTAAATCAAAGGATATTTGGCCTTGGATTAAAACAGAAGGTGCTTCTCAAAGTCAAATAATCATTCACAAACTGTGATGTTTTTGGTTGTGTTATATAACAAACGGGTAGGCGTATTTTCTGATTGGAATTTTGTATAGGAATCAAGTTAAAGTTTACAACTGTATCTCAAACTATTATTAAAGCGGGGAAATCAAATTCACAATCTAAATGTGACATGCAAATAAATGGAGCTTATAGTCACTGTTCTGTAACTGCTAGACTAGTAATCCATTATAGCTTTCAAAATGTTAAGTTGTAACTGAATAATACTTGACAATATGTGGTAGGGACAAAAACATAGTTTTGCCGCTTCTTTCTCCATCTCCTCCGGCTCCCAAGCACTTAGGTTCAACCTGTTAATCATTACCAACTAAGAAAGATAACCCAAAACAACTATTTCTTTAAACTTGAAATGATAATTGTGATGGTGTTCATTGATTGATTGATTGAATGGTGCTTAACGTCCAGCTTTAAATATTTTATTCATATTCAAGACAAGAGCATATTAATGATGAGTGATGATAAATGAACCCTGCTTTGTACTTGACCGACACGCTGAGTCGGATTTTTAATGTGCTAACGAAAGCAACAGTCCCCAAGAAGACATGCGACTTTACCCGTATTCATTGACCCCGGGTCGACCAGTTTTTGCTCTTACTCCTAAATGCTGCGTGCATCAAATACCAATATTAATGTCATTTAACGACTCTCTGTTCTTTCGAGCACGCTCACTATAACAACACCGAGGCGGTTATGATGGTGTTAAAAGATTTAGTGTAATTGAAATAAGACATACAGGAATAAATTATAACATTATAAATTAATTTATTAGTCACCGTCCAAAGTCAGGATTTTGGCCACATTTCAGCTCTATCGGTCTTGAAGGATGAAAGTAGGTAATTATCTTTTACAATTGATTTTAAGATATTGTTATCAAAAGTATTGATGATCAACTATGCAAGTGTAATTCTTCACATTTTCTATGTAAATCTTTTGACCCCACATTTAAAATCAGTCCTACGCCTATGCGTATGAATAATTAATTTTACCAACCATTGCGTCTATTGCAAGTGGAAGCCACCTTGCCAAACAGTGCACATAGCAACACGACTGGAATAACGAGTAACATGGCAATTGCTTGTCTTCCTGACCGAAACATTAACCAGACTTTTAGGAGAACAATTATAAATACCAGTTTGCGTGACAATACTTAATTGAAAAGGAAATACAATCCGCGCTATTGCGTGTGGAATATAGAATGTTTTGTTTCATAGAAAAATAAGTCTAGCTTGAAACTAGTGCAGGTAAACCATCTTCCAAAATGTGTTAAATAAGGCTTATGTACTAAACGTTTAATAGTATCGATGATATAAATGAAAAATATGTCTCTGAATAAAAAATGTTGTCATAAAATCATTATTCCAAAGAAAGGTCTGGTATAATTATTGTCGTAGTTTCTGTCCTTCCGCAACACAATTTTATTATGACTGGACTTCTTTACTACATGTTTGTTGCCACGGTAGAATGGTTGGATATAACATTTAGATGTGATTTAAGCTTTTATTGAAGATTATTTGTCATTGAATTATCATACGATTAGAGGGGCATATCGACCAAACGTATCTCAAAGAATTAGAAATTAAATAGATCACAGAAAAAAAATTTGCTTCATACCTAGATTAATTCCTCGAAATTGATCAGGAGGGTCAACTTGTTTCTTAGATTTACGACAAACAGGATGTTTCAAGGATAAATTTTTCATATTTATGTATCAATATTCCTGCCCCCTACCTATGGGGTTTTTGTATCGTAGTTGATTCGATACTCTCGGGCCTGTTCTAAGTTTCAGGATTCTCTGAAGAGAGCATTGCTGTTGTCTTGTAAATTACTGGAACAAGGATACATCAAATCAAGGTGAAATCATCCGTCCTAAGATTTTAAGGTCTTCAAGAATCGGTTGATCCGTAAGATATCAGTGTATCTCAACTCTTTGTGGACCTGTAACCGGTAATTTAACAATAAGTTGACATCTTCTCGGATTGACATTATCCAAAATTAGAGAAAAAGGATTCTACGGCGGACACAGTGGGCGAGGCGGGAATGTTTACCCTTCATGGGCATCTGATCCTACTCCTTGCTTACCAAGAGTTCATGAGAATGCTTCAAGATTTGACAAGAATTGACACTAGTCCGAATTCGACCGCCCTATTTGAAACCGATTCAGACGTTAGGACTCCACGTGATGCTTACCCTTCTGGACCATCTGATCCTACAGGATTTCAGTTATTATAAGTTTTTTTTCGATTTTCTATTTCTTTTTAAGTTTCAGATTGGTCTTGCACCCTAGGACTATGAACTTTTGATCTCTTGCATGGGTATTCTTCACTGGACTTGACAATCATCCCCATTGTTGTCCCGCAAGATTTGATCATATTGCATCTATTTTGACAAATCCCTTTGTTGTTACACAGTGTTTCATTATACATTTAGTACTACGATTTTCTTGTATCACGTCATTGTTGTCAAATATTGTTTGATCATATCCATGCTGTCTTGTTAATTCTCTCCTCTCTGCGGTGTCATGAGACACTACTGTCCTGTCCATATTATATGTTCTTTTCAAATCTAAAACGGATTAATGTTCTTGCTTTCGAATACTATAGGTATGCTTAGTTACTCTTTGACATACAAGTCTATTATAATCTTAAATAGAATTAATATTGATTTTTCATTTATCGTTTAGTTCTTGCTATTTGATAATCTCCATTAGTGCAATAGCCTGGGTTGTTTTGTAACCGTAATGTATATACGGAATGGATCCTTAAAGATTCACAAAGAAGTTGTCTTTAGCGCTAAAACTGGTTCCTATTTCGATTTGTTTTCTTTTACTATATAAGGATTTCGGACTAGCTATGGTATGGTAAAAATTCTACTGATGAGAGGTTATTCCTCGGTAAGTATATATCTCATTTTATTATTCACCTTATATTTAATATTGGTATTTTGAGATATCTGGTTCTATACCTCTGATGGTGGACCAGAGGTCCCCGAAGTTATTTACCAGCCCGTTTGTCAAACTTGTCTGACATGAAATTTATCATATAATGTTATACAGAAATTTGCTGCATTTATTAAAGTTATAAAGCACTGAAAATACGAGTACGATTACACCGAGTGGTTGTCCCTACCGCTGGATTTAACTTCTTGTTTTAATTCGTATTTATCTGAGTAATTCTTTTACTATGTTTGGATTTCGATCTTTTTTTTATTTTTCGGTTCAAATGCTTCCAATGCTACTGATAAATTTAACTTTGAAAACATTGCATATATCTATTATCATAAGCTTCCACATCTCATGTATCGTTCCAAAGGGAATTGGTTGACCCATATAATATCGATATATCTCAACTAGTTGTGTACCTGTTACTGGAAAATCAGCATTAATTTGACCACTTCTCCGATTGACATAAACCCGGATTAGAATTAAATGAGTCCGCGAAGGTGTCGCGCACGAGAAGGGGAGATTTTTATCTTTTAGAAGCACCTGGTTCTCCTGTTCTGTAAAGGAGTCCAGGAAGTTGAAGCCTTTGTTCTTTTGTTTTTTTTTTTAGCTTTTAGTTTGTTTCGAATTTGCCATGTCTCTTTAGGCCATGACCTTTTGATCTCTTGCATGGGTATTCTGCACTGGACTGGAAATTAAGGATATATATATAACAAACAACAACGCCTAGTTCTGCCTCTTATCTTGATCAATATTTGAATTCGACATTTGTTAAACCTATGTCAAAACGTTCTGACAAATAAAATAAATATGACGACTTCATCTTTCTAGTCTGAAGATCGGTATAGAATATCCACTTCCTCCATGCGTAGAGTAGCGGTTTTACCTCAAACGTGGTAATCTGTTTCTCCTCCTAGAGGTACTCTCCATTTAAAAAACATTTTTATTGTATATTGATCTTTATACTTTTGAATTGAGCGCTTAAAATTAATTCTTTATTATAAAAATAGGAGATGTGGCATGATTGTCCATGAGACAGCCACCCACCAAGTGACAGTAGAATTTTAACTT
>JAULBM010066115.1:0-10181 GCA_032357055.1 Geukensia granosissima | reverse complement strand
TACGGCCCTGGTCCGAAGTAGCTATATGAAAATATAATTAATATGAGAAGAAAAAATAAAACTGTATAGATCATGCAGTTTTTTACTTATTACGGCAGATTTTTGCATATTATTTAATAATGTCGATTTTCTCACTTTGATTGACAATGATGTTAACATTCAGAATAATAATAACAATAATATTGTGTAATCTGTGTAATATGCCAAAATAAAGATTAGATGGCATAATGCATTCCCTCAGGGTTGTGGATTATGCCTTCAAACCTTGGGACATATTTTGGCATATCACATGGAAAACACAATATTATTGTATAAAGGATAAAAAAATCTGTTTACTAGAACAAAAGCTATCATGCAGAAAATAACCTTTCTACAGATGGCAAGGACCACGACAACAGTGTCATATCATAATACTTAATTCCACAATATTTTGTGGTCATATGATGATTTAGAAACAAACATTGAAAGCATTTGTGTCTAAAGAAAAATGCTGTTGCCCTTATGAAGTCTGACAAATTATCAGCAGTATGCTAACTCATTGTAGGAATTCACTAAGCAACTCAGAAAGTCACTAGCATCTGACTAAAAGATAAATTTGTTACCATTTTTTCAATAGATTAGGTCGATTGTTGTGTTTTATGAATGGTTTCACATTTTGTATTTTGTGTCCTTTTACAGCTTCCATTATGGTATGAACTCTGGTTCATTACTGAGGGCCATAATGGGACCTGTAGAAGTTTAAATTCGACTGTCATTTGGTGGATGGCTGTCTCATGGACAATCATGCCACATCTACTATTTTTATACATTTATTTGAAGAAAAACATGAAAGTATGAAACGAAACTAATGAGTGACTTGAAGTAAACAACATTATTGTAAAAATCTTAACAAAGGAATCTTTGACATTATATTTTGTTGTATTATTTTTCTAGAACTTTTCATTGAAATACTTATAGTAAATAGCTATAAATATCTTATAGTTTTTCATAAAGGTTATCAAACTTGATTATTTTAGTGATACAAAGTTCTCAGATTTTTGTTTATTTTTAGGGATACCCAGTTGAAACTTTTGTGATGTAACTTTGTGATAGACATAGAAGATAAATAAACAGGTAGGTATAGTAAATAGTACTGTGAAATCTGTCTAAATTGAACACTGAGAAAACTGAAAACCTGTCTGAACCAGACCAATTTTTAAGTCCCTTTATACAGGTTTTCATTTGTTTTTAACTGGCCTAAACTAAACACCTGTCTAAACAGAACATTCCTCCAAGTCCAAAAGGGGTTCGGTGTAGACAGGTTTCACTGTTTCTGTAATATGATGGAAAACAGGTCTTGATTACAAATTTTTATGTCTTTTCATCATAAAACATAAGGAAACAAATAGATAGATACAATCATTAAATATAAAAAAGATTCAATCATCTGACACAGATCCTTGTTAGCTTTACTACAAAAATGTTTAAGGAAAGAAGTCATGAAAGGTCATATGGCTTGAAAACTTGTAATAATTGTTAAAAATACAAGGGCATGAAAATTAAGGAAAATTCAGATTTAAAGATAAACACATCATATTTTCGATTTTCTATACACTGTTAATGTTTTCTGGCAGCTAACTGAAATTCCTCCCTAAAACGATACCTGTAGAATTCAAGGTTCTCGCCAAATATGTAAAACTCTTTGGAAGAATTGTTATTGATTTTGGTTAATGTTTTACATGTGTAAAAATTTTGAAATTGGAAATATTTATGCCTCCAGCCTTTAAGTGATAGAGGCATTAAGTTTAACCCTTGTTAGTCTGTACATGAAAAAGATTTCTTGCTTTGTGTATGTTTGAATGGGTTGATATTTGTTCTGATACATTTAACCTGTTTTACTTTTTATGGTGTTTCTCCTTTTTAGGTCTGTCATATTTTTACTTGTATCCTGTCCCATGGACACATTTTCTCTCTGTTTTTAACCGAAATTTTTGCAATTTATAGGCAACTTTTAGAAATTTAGTGGAAGTGTTGTCAAAGAATCAGTGTTCATTATTGTCAAAGTAAATTTACAAGAAACAGATTCTGAATTACTCTTAAAGTTTCAGGCATTATAAGAATCAAGCTGATTTCCATGAACTCTTTGAATACTGCTTCAATATGTATTTTTTCATGTTATGGTAGACTTCCTCAACAGTTGGAGGGAAATGATCTCCTGTTTTAATAAAAATGTTTTGTTATACCTTAAAAATATTTTTCCTGTATATTATATTACAAATTTATATAAATTTGATCAATGGTCAACAGACCAAGACTGTTGCCCTGGTCAACAGTCTACAGTTTTGGCTGGTGGGTGGAGCAATCATTCTATTGGATTAGCATATCATGTGATTTTGTAATGTGTAAGAAGGTATAAAAACAGCTATAGACTGAATTTTTTAGTAACAATTATTTTGTAACAGTAAAGGCACTCTTGCCAATCTGTTGTCCTTTGTCTTTGTGCAACGGTCACTTTCAAACCTAACAAAATACCTGTTACTCTCATATACAGTCAATAACTATATAATGTGGATGACAAGTACAACAGCAGGTATTGCTCTTTTTTTTTAACAGTCACCATAGGTTTAAACTTTTGCATACAGCAAAACATTACCTATGGTATTTAAGTGTTACACCAGTTTCATCTTAAAGAGATTTAACACCTGTTATTCACTAATTTGAAAAACTGATAGGAAATTTGATATTTTTCCCAAACAGTCAAAGAATTTTACAGTAATAGCTAAAACTTTGAATTTGTAGATTTGATATTTATATGCTTATGATCTAAAGTAAAAGATAATTACACGTCATCATGATTTGGTTGACCAATACAAAATATCCATTTCACAAATTACAATGGATATCTTCCCACTGCTGTGACAACAAATCTGTTCCTATACCTGTATTACTGACACAGATTACAACTATACACCTGCTTTGACTACTGAGTAACATGACAGGTGGCAAAAGTGGAGCAGGAGTTGCTTACTCTTCAGGAGCACCTGAACTCACCTTAGTTTTTGTAGGGTTTGATTTACTCTAGCTTTAGTTTCAGGGTAGTTTTCTGCCTACTTGTCTTTTGTTTCATTTTTGTTGGACATGGTCTTCTATCATCTGATTTAACAATTTATGTCTGCCCTCTTTTTACAGGTAGAGATGGGTCTGCAATCTTTAGAAGACGAAAGTTTAAAAAGTTACTCATCAGAGAATGACCAAACAAACAGACAGTTACAAAATGGTAACCATGGTGATAAATTGTGCAAAGGAACTAAGAATGCTTCTCAAAACAGGATACTAGTGGATGGCTTAAAAAATAGCAGCACAAGGTTTCAATACAACAATGCAGTAATGAAAACAAAACCTAAAAACAGGACGGACAGGTACAAAAAACAGGAAAATCAGAAAATGATGACAAAAGAATTGAAAAACAAGGAAATATTGGAGGGAGAAAGTAATGATATAAGAGCAATTAAGAATAAGACAATCTTAACAAGACATACATCTTCTGGAGGGTACAAACAGCAAGATATGAAAATAGAAAACAGAAAAATCAGAGAAATGACTGATAATTTATATACAAAAGATGATAATAGAATTTCAGATTTACCATGTACAGAATTTACTTCTAAATCTAAAAATAGGAATCAAAAACCACTGACCAAAGATGCACAAAATTTAAGTAAACTGCTTAAGAAGACAATAGAGGCTGTTCTTGAATCTAAAGAAGAAGAAGAAAGGTCATCTAAAGAAATAAAACAGAGAGAGGCATGCTACCCAATGTACCTAGACTCCAATAGATACTCTGAGGAGTCCTGTTATGTACAGTATGTATGCTTCATTCACTACAGTGATTATCAATAAACAATAGTTATAATGATAAAAATTCTATATATTTCCAATCTATTAATGTTATTGCCTATAGTATGAATATTGGGATATACTATAAAAGTAATAATATTCGTTGTGAATAAGTTATCGCTATCTGTCAGGCTTCAATATTTCTACAAAAATTATGCCTGTAGCCAGAAATTTTCGAGGTGGGGGTTGGTGTTCGATTACCTTGGGAAGCGATCTTCATGGCCGGGGTCTGGGGTATTTGCTGCAAAATCCTGACAATATTTTTCATTTCAGAAAAGCCTGTTTTTCAGACTTTAATAGGAAGACTTCAACCTGAGTTGCGAGTTTAAAAGTGATTATTGGTTTTAAAGGGGGGTTCTTCCAAACTCTTGAACCTCTCTTGGCTATGGGTATGAATATGTACATGGGAAATGACAAAATTTACTTCAAAATTTCATAAAATTAAGCATTATATGTGAAAAATAGAAATCTTTAATTATTGTTGACAGAGTTGAAAAAACTGGAGATACTATGATATATTGTAAAGAATGTGTTTCTTATTATATCAATCATATCTGGATAACAAAAACAGGTTTAATGAACAAAATTTGTTTCATAAAAGATAGTTTACTCTTATATTGCAGTAGACGTCACAGACACTGTAGTGAAACTATAGTCAAAGAACCATGTACCGAACCAGTCGAGCATGAGGAAGAATGTGAAAAAAGAGATCTTTCTAAAGATGAGCTTCTAGATTTGTGCAGGTAATACACCTATCTTACATTGATCCACACGACAATTTTATGCTGATTGACCTTTGATTTCATTAAACAATGGCTTTTCCCACTTTGACATCAGTAAAATTCTTTAAAAAATGCAAGAAAATTTTTTATTTTTAACATTGGCTGCTTGGTTAAAATCTACATCTATCACTTTAAAATTTTTTTTTGGTAACTGCAACTTGGATCCACAGTTTGGGAAGGTAACTTATTTTATACTTGTAGTGCATTTTTTAAAACAAGTAAAAATAAAAATTGCCCATGTTTATTTTGATGCACTTTACTTAATGTCAGTGTTAGGTAAATGAAAAATGAAATGGCAGGTAAACAAAAACAGCATACAATCTTCCTGTGACACTGTGTCCATCTAAATTTGTAGATTGAATATAGTGCACATAATTTGCAGTAAAAGTATTGTGTAGTAGTGTTCATTATTGAAGGCCTAATGACACCTGTAGGAGTTTGAGATTTACATGTATTGGATGCCTGTCTTGTGACAATCATACCACATCTCCTTTTACTATATTTACTTTTAAAAATTAGCAGGTTTTAGAAATGTAAATAAATGTTTACCAAAAGTTAGTTTTTGCAAGAGGGAGATTATAATTAGGTAAAGAACCTTACACATAGGCCGCATTTGTATATCCACCTACGGTTACCTTTGGGTAACCCTAAGGTTGAGCGCCACCATAGGCAAATCATTTGTCCATGGTTGCATTCGGATATCCACCTACGGTTACCTTTGGGTAACCCTAAGGTTGAGCGCCACCATAGGCAAAGCATTTGTCCATGGTTGCATTCGGATATCCACCTACAGAAACCTATGGGTAACCCAAAGGTTGAGCGCCACTATATGCAAAGCATTTGTCCATGTTTTTCCTTGGGCAATATAATGTATCTTAAGGAGGTTACCCATGAATCCATGGACAAATGCTTCGCCTATGGTGACGTTCAACTTTAGGGTTACAACAAAAGTAACTGTAGGTGTATATCCGAATGTGGCCAATATTAATATTTATGATGAAAATGGTGAATTTATATTTTTAAGGGGTATGATGGGTAAGGAGAAGCAAAATAAGACCAATGTAGCAGATGCTGTCCTCACATTAATAGAGTCGGGCATTATCAGTCTAGAGCAGTTACATGCTGAGCTCTCCTACATAATGAAGTCCATGGAGGTTATGGAACATTCCAAGAAATTAAAGACCCAAAACTGTAAAAAAGTAGATAGTAGCCATAAAGAGACTGAAAAAGAATCACATTACAAAGTGTATTGCACAAAAGAGGAAATTTATGATGATGCAGAAAAAACAGATCAAATGAAAGAAGATGATAAAGAGAAAATTAGTGATAAGGAAAGCAGCTCTAAAGCAACAGATAAACACACTGAGTGGAAAGAAAATGTGGAATTTTTGACGGGGGAATGTGGAGTAGAAAAGTCTGAAAATGAAGAGGAACTCAAATATTTCGAAAAAGAAGTTAAAACATTTGGTGTAAGGAAGGCAGAGAAAGAAATTTATGATGACTGCAAGATTGAAAAGTTTGAGAAACTGCAAGCTAGGAAACCACTGAATGATAGACAAGGTTGGAATGTTGGTGGTGTCTATCCTGGGAAGATTACAGTAAGTACTATGGACATTTTGTTTTTGTCAATGTGTTTGTGCTTTTAATTGATGGTTTACCTGTCAATATATTCGATCTGTTTTTGAGGCTATTATGTAACATTTTCGCACTTTTGGATCACTGGCCAAAACAATGTGTGACCTTTTATCATCAGATTGTGTCTTTTGTCCATGTTGTCATTTGTTAATTTTCACCTCTCTGAAGGCCACACCAAACTATGTATTTTCAGGAACATTCATATCAGGTAGACTTCTCTGCCTTCCAGTTATTTTTATGTCTGTTAGATAAGTTTTCAATAGTTTTTAAGCAAAATAATCCAAAATATGCCATATCTACGAGTATGATTTGAAATGATTTGTTTTATACTTGCAGGATTATCAGTTTTATGCGATTATTTGTTCATCAGACATCAGAGGACATTCAACAATATATTTCTATAAGATAAGTAAGTTCTGATAGTGTTCCAGCCATTTTTAGTATTTTATTTGATATTAGTGAATGTTGTTTGTTGTTGGTGAATAAAAATTAAAAAATGAAATTATTCAGCAAATCATTTTGATGTTTGTTTTGAATAATAAAATAGTTACGTTCCTCCAAATCAGCAAATGTCTAAAATTGTCCACCCCTTTGGTCATTTCCCTCTGACAAACTCTCTCTGGGGTGAACAATTTTGAATGTTCAACTCTTCAGCTGGTAATAATTGTATAATATTCATGCAAAACTGTTTTATTGTTTAGTAAGTCTCTTAAAATGACAAAATTATGCATTTCTTCATTGATGATGTAATGATTTTTAAGTGATAATCCACTGTGTGCATTCACCAGGGAATATTGCATGCCCAGTTTTTGGTTAAATTATAAATAATAAAGTGCTATACCATGATATACTATACTTCATCTTTACCTCCCTCACTCCTGATTATGGCTGAATTGATAGCTGTATGCAACCACCAATATGTTTTTTGCCTTTACTGGATATTAGGTTATCTATTACCCAACCAAGTTTGTGGTCCTAAATGGACGCACCAACCTTTACAATTAGTCAAAACGGGCCATCACAGTATACCTGAAATATCACTAAAATTGTTTCAAGCATCAGATAAAATGACAATCTTAATATTTTGGCACTGTTTTAACAAGAAATTTTTGTATAAAAATTAATGTTGTTTTCCATTGAAATAAAAAGATGAATGGCTTGTATTGGAGATGTTCCAGTGTCAGATTTTTTTTATTGTTTAAAATCATACTTGAAAGCAAGAAATTAGTCTAAGGCATTTTTAACATTAGATTTGTCTTTCCATAGACAGAATTTTTTTCTTTACCTGTGTCATACAAGTGCAAATCTGAGGGATTTTATGGTACTGTCACATTTTGAAATTACAGTCAAACTTGCAATAGTGGTCACTTTTAAACACTTAAAAAACATATCTAAAGATTGAAGTCCATGGAGTCCAGCTTGTATTAAGAGGTCACCTTAAGAAAGTAGAAAAAGTGACCATTTGAGAAAAATGAACTCTTTAAAAAAGTTCAGTCATGATAAAATCGTAAAAAATGGGGAAAAGGGTGGCCTTTTATATCAATTGGCTGCTTAATATGTATTTTTATTTCTAGAAAACAGAAAGTATACTGCATTAGTGAAAAGGAAACATATTGCCCCTCATGTTAAACCCAGAATCTTTAGACAGAATAAAAGGAGAGCACCAAAGCACTATGGGTCAGGTGATGGAGGTCAAAGATCATGTAGACAGTGTGGACTTGGAGGTACAATTTACTACTGTTATATAATAATAAAGCATGCATATGTTATATCTTCGGGCAAAAGACAGGTGATTGTTATTTGTAATGACTATTCAACAGTTGAAATTTAAATGTAATTTTTATTGTTTAAATTAAATTGAAACCTTCCAATTCCATAATTAGCATATTCTGACAACTGACCACATGATTATTAAAAATACCTGGATTTTCTAGAAAAGCCTAGCGTTATAACATTGGAAAAGATCTGCAGTCAATTTCACAAAATGTCATAAGTGTAATTTCTGTCATGAATTATAACGTCACAATAATTTTTCCTTTGGAGTTTCTACACTTACGATCAATCTTAGACTTAGGAATTTTTGTGAAAACCATTGCTAGAAACTTTGGAAAATACTAACAATTTAAAGTAAATCTTTTGATAAATAAACCAAGTTAACAGATCATTTTTCTTAACAGAATCATAATATTTTTTAGAATTATTGAAGGAAATTTCCTCATAATTGTTAAAAAAAATAAAAATTTGATCATCCTTTTTAATGTGGTCTGAACACCTTGGCTGGAAATTATTTTGAACTGATTGTTATTATCACCATATTGCTTTAAGTACTGGGTACAAGTCCTTATCAAACTCATCAGGGATAAAGAAAATCTTCAGAACAGTGAAATTCTGCTTTTTTTAATAAAAAAAGTCTGAAAATGATGTATTTGAAGGTTTTTCCACAGATCAGGATTTCTGCAAGAATTAGTAGTTGTACATTGGTCTATTATGTTGTTTTTGGTGAGATTGAGCAATTCAGAGTTAGAAATGGGTTTTATTGCAAATTGTTCTGCCTAGATTTTCTCTAATTTGACCATAGGATGCTTTCATTTCTATACATGTATAAAGCAAATATTTCTAATTAAGTGACACATAGATGAGATTTTGCATTTTAATAATTTGCACAATGATAGAAGTTCAAATTTTATAAATAATGTTCTTCCACAAAACGTATTGGAGTCCCATATTTGCTTCAGTTCTGATTTTCAGTAAGACATAGACATGCACAATACTGATAACATGTAGAAATTTTAAAATTAGAGCAGCAAAATTTTATGTATTTTTCAAATTTCAGGAAATCAAACGATGTCAGACAGACCAAAGGGAGACAATCCTGGGAGACATCAGTTGACAGATAGTGATTCTGAGAGACACAGTAGTCGTGGAAGTCAAAGATCTGACGAACAGGAGGAAACAGAAAAAGAAAAACGGGGAAGAAATGAAGATGATGAGAAAGATCGAGATGAAAATGTAGGTTTCATTTACTGGATAATCATGTACAAAATTTTATTAAGATTAAGATTTTATGTAATATTCTTGCCTATAACAAGATAGTTAATTGAAAGAAAAAATTAATCATATTAACCTTAAATGATATTAAGTGGACATGATTTAAAATGAGGCTTATCTATGTTTGTTACAATATATTATATAATGTTCCTGTCATTGTAACCTAAAAAAAAGACAGAAAAAAATTATATTTTTTAAACAGAACTTCCAAAATATCACATCCCTTTTTTACAGACAAAATATAATCTAGAAATAAAGCGACATATGAACACACTTTTAACTAATTTGAACACATTGAAAGGGAACTATAATTTTTTATTACCTAATACATGTAGTATATAAATCGGTAGGCCTTACATGTAATAATTATTTACCCTTTAATCCATTTGATAATCCAAAGGGGAGCAAGATATCTTCTGAGTTTCGCTCACAAAATTAATATTTTGTTTTAATAGGAGGAACCACCAATAGAAAACAGTAACCATGGAAAAGAGGGAGACAGAGTCAGCAGTGCTCTTGAAGTGCTAGCAAATTTTAAATACAGAAGAAAGCATGGACATTTAGAAGGTGGAGAGTCTCGGTTAAGTGATATGCTTGGCCTAATGATACATGAAACAGAAGACCTGGTATGTTATATCCAGTTTTGATATTGCCCTTTTGAAAATCTATTTCCAGAAGTCTGAGTATCATGTGGATAAAAATTAATAATTTTATTGTCTCGCCTGCGACGAAGTCGTGAAAGCGAGACATAGGTGTTACTTTCCGGCGGCGGCGGCGGCGGCGTTAGTTTTTTTTAAAGCTCTATATCTCTGAAAGTATTAATGATAGGATGACCAAAAT
>JAULBM010066104.1:0-10181 GCA_032357055.1 Geukensia granosissima | reverse complement strand
TACCGGACAGGTTTTAATGTTGTACAATTATACAGCACCTTGCAATTTCCTGTGATAACAAATTCGCACATTTTGTGAGAAAATCAGCTCAAAAGCCTGTGTTTTAGTTTTATATATTTAACTGGAGTAAGTATCCTTTCCAGAAAACTATACCAGATATGGATTGAAAATTCCTTTCTGACCTAACTGAGATGACAAAATCTGCTGACCATTAACCGGAATAAAATGGTCAACTTCTATTCCCTTCTGATACCAGGGCAACATTGTTTATTCCAGCCTCCTCAGATAACGGTATAACAAGGTTTGCTTCTGTTCACTTTTGATACCAGGACAACATACCTAATTTATTCAGATACCGGAAAACATTTGTTCCAGGTGCCTTCAGATACTAAGCTTCATCGTTTCTTCCGAGTCCTTCTGATACCGGCAAATCACAGTTTGTTCTGTTTCCCTTCAGAAAGCGGGACAACATCGTTTGTTCCAGGCCATTTTCGGGTTCACTCAGAAATCATGAAAAAAGTTTTCCCATTCTTCTTCAGGTATTAGGACAACATACTTTGTTCCGGGTACTTTCTGATACCGAACAACATTGATTTCAAGTCCTCTTCGGATATCGGGATAAACATGGTTGTGCCGGACCACTTCTTATACCGGGACAACCTTCTTTGGTCCATGTCCCTTTAATTATTTGTTCCAGGCCTGTCTATATACATTGAGAACACCGTTTTGTCAAAGCCTATCCAGATAACTTGAAAACATTGTTCAGCCCAATTAAATACCGAAATGGCCACTTTAAATAGCATTTTAATGTTGGTCGCTGCCGAAAGATGCTGTCAGAAATTCAGATTAGAATACCTTTTAGAGATATGAAATTCACGGTCAGATCAACGTGTACTCCTTCTAAGAAAGTCAAATGAATCAACCAAAGTTAAACAGAATTTTAAGCAATAGAACCGCCTCAGTGATGAAATGGTTAGCGTACTCGCCTCAAGTGCGGAATGTCGTGGCCTCGATCCCTGACGGGGTCAAACCAAAGACATTAAAATTGGTATTTGCTGCTTCTCCTCAAAGCACGATGTATTACGAAGAGCAGAGATTGGTCGGCCCAGAGTCAGAATAATGAGTCTGGGTTAAGTGGTACGTCTTCATGGGGCCTGTTGCCTTCGTGAGGTAGACGGTTAAAAATCCAGCAGCTCAGCGTGCCAGTCTTGTTCAAAGAACGGTTCATTCATCATCACTCATCATTGATATGCTCTCGTGCTGAACATTCATGAAATACTTGTTTTGTGACCAAACAGACACACTTGACATGGAAACTATAAGCTGTCTAATCTGAGTTTCTTTTGAGTAATAATAACACATCAGTGCTTCGATTATTTACGGTTTTGTTAATATAAAATAACTGTTTGAATATTACACAAGTTGTCGCCAATTACCTCAATTATCTACAGGTAACTTAAATATGTTTAAAAGTGTTTACTTTTTGGCCGATAACTGTAACGTTTGAATACCGACAAATTTTGTTTTTGGGACCTTTAACTGCTTGTCGTAGGGTGTGGTCTTTAACAGCTTTCTGTAGGGTGTGGACTTTAACAGCTTGCCGAAGGGTGTTGTTGGCCTGTAGAAGTTTGTGACTTACATGTCTTGGATGACTGTCTCCTAGACAATCATACCACATCTCCATTTTCTTTATATATCTATCAGTAGGTTCTGGTAGAAATTTAGTCTGAAAAACGTTAAATACCATCCTATACAATATTTTTTGAAAATTTTACATTTTTAATACCAATATATTTTTCCTGGAAAACGAAAATTCTTCATTAAAAAAACAAAAACACACACACAGAGACACACAATGTTGGTAATAAAATCAACCATTTTCATAAGTTTATAATGTTATAAGTTGGCCAAACAGATCAACCTACAAAATTAAGACATAAATTTACACACTATTTTTTTATTTAGAATTTAACATAAATTATTGCGTAAAAACTTTGTTACGTTAATAAGCAAAAACAAAAAATGAAAATTCTCGTCATGAGACTCTTGACATTTAAAATATACAGTAATACAGTTTTCTTGGTGCTTCATGTGATACTTTTATGCCAAATTCTTTTGTTTTACGAAACAACGTGATTTATTGGATCATTTAAAAATTCAATTCATATACTTAATATGTTTCCATAGAATGTAAGATGTGATATCCATTATAACATTTACAAATAAAATGTAGGCTGCGATCATTTTGACAGAAATTAAGTGCCAAGACTGTCAAATCGTACCAGTTGTGAAATGGTAATATCATACGTATGAGCCAAAGGCACGTCTTCATCAAGAAACGGAAAGTTCATAGGAAACGAAAATCGTCCCTTTGATCATAAATTTTAGTGCATGATAAACAACCTTGTTCAAATTTTACATCGAATCTGGAAAGGGAGTATGGTCATTACTGATATAAGATTTATTTAAGTTAAGTTCTTTTGGATACATTTCGAGTCTTAAGTTTATTATTTTGTTCTACAGCAGCTCCCGATTGGTTAAAAGGATTAGATGATTATGTATGAGATAAAATCATAATAAAAGCGAGCTTTCTCATTCTTGACGCTATAAATATAAAATATAAATTTATTCCGTGTCACTTTCGATACCAGGACAACAATGTTTTCCCGTGCCCTTCAGATTATGGACATTATCGTTTATTCCGGATCAATTTTGATTCCAGGACAGCATCGTTTATTTTATGAGTAATCAAAATTAATGAAAGCGAGGTTTCTCATTCTTGACGTTATAAATTTTAATTACACAAAAAATAAAATGAACTGGTCAAGGCTGGTTAATTGTTTTTTTTGTTGTTGTTGTTTTTTTGTTTTTTGTTTTGTTTTTTTTTTTTTTAAGAATCGATATGATAGATCCTTTTAGTTATATCATATAATATTTATTCTGGATTTGATTTGACAATTTATATCAAACGGGACTGTCATCTATCATGCTACACTAATCAACTAACTTTGTATAAAATGGCATTTACAAATGACAAAACGCAAATTTTGAAACAGTTCATAGAGCTGTATAAAATTTCAATCATTTTTTTAAAAGCTGGCAAATGGTTCATAGGATTACTACAATTTTATGGAAAGAATGTTTATGTATCTTATTATATGTAGCCGGTAAACCAATCAGAACTTTTTCATACACAAATCTGTACTTTTTGATAACTTTACATTTTATTTTTGTGGTGTATTTTAAAGCTTGATTAATTACGGAGATCTTTTGGATTCCTGAAGACCGGACAAATCTTAGTTTAATTGTTAAGACAAAATTCGATAAGGCATCAGTTTTACAACTTGTCATCTCCAATACATACGTTATATGCACGAGTAAACAAGTAAAATGTCATACAATTAAAAATATACATTTTTATGTAAGATTCGTCCAACAGTTGTATTTACCTCGTTGTGGCCACAAGCTATTAAATAGATTTATTTTTCATAAAATGTACAATTTCAACATGGCAAATAAATAATTACTATAGGAAAATGGTTAATAAATATTTTTCCGACCTAAAATGTCTATTTGCGTGATTTACAATAAATGGGGATGTTCTAATTCATACATTAGAGCATGACCATTTATTGTGATTTTATCAAATCAATTTAACCATGCTTGCCATAATATCAGTGATTATGTTTTCTCAAATAGTAAAACGCTTGCTGTTCTTAACAATTTTTTAGCGATGAATAAAAATAAGATATGCTCAAAGTTTCGTCCCCAAATAAAAAGAAATTGGTTGAAATTAGTATATCTGGGATGTTTACCCTTCCAGAGCACTTGATCCCACTCCTGTTTTGTAAAGTTGTTCGTATTTGTTCTTTTTGATTTTGTTAGTCCGTAACGAGATTATGTGAGAGAATTCGATGTTTCATATAACACATTGTACTTTTTCAACTATTACAACTGAATAAAATGACTGTTGTCCTTAAAATTTATGAAACTTAAGACAGAATAATTTCTCCGTAATTCTATATATATTTTGATATTATACTGCACGAAACTTCGCAGTCCTTTTGGTTCAAAATTCATTTAATTATAGCATTTTGAACGAACAAATAGTTTTAAAATATCTCAGCTAAAGTTTTGAATAGTGCATATGTTTTGTCACATGTTTTAGTTAGAAACTTTGTCTTGGGACTTCAAAACTCATCATAGATCCCAGTAAATTGTTCAGGTAATATTTACTGCGACTTGCATTTGGTAAAAACCAGATAAAATCGTGTGAAAAAGTTATTTTTCAAAATGTTTTTCATGTATGACAATCGATTTCTATAAAACGAAGAAAATACTCATAAGGTTATTATTTAAAAGATCGATAGATTTTGACATCAAAAACTATTTTTGATCGTTTTTATCCAACCTTTTTCAACCTCACAAAATCTTGTTACGATCTATAACTTGGTTTCAAATTCGTCTTGTCTCTTTGAACTATGTACTTTTGACCTCCCACATGGGCATTCTTCAGCAGACTGTTTAAAGTTCATTGATTTGATCAAACATAACTGGTTTTTTTATCATTCATCTGCTACAATATTATAAAAAAATGCTCACCATTTTCAGGACAAAAAACACCTGCACATGCTGTATTATCTATAACTTAGATTTACATTTAACAAATTGATCTTAGTATGCGGAACTTATTTCGTAATATAGCATGCAGTATAGATGGCAATCGGACCCCAGTGCAAAAATATAGTAGACAGTTTTTTGTTTCTAAAATACAATTGGTGAATATTTTTCTTTAACGCGTAAACAGACTCTGTTGAAGGTAAATACAAACGATAACACAAAAAGGACAAAAAAAAAAAAAAAAAAAAAAAAAAAAAAAAAACAGAAGCTTTTTGAATCCATGAACTTTTCAATATAGAAGTAGCATCAGGTCCTCTGCAAGGAAATTGTTATTTTTATTTCTCGCTGTTTTAGGCAATCAAATAAATGAAATAAAACCTGGTAAATGACTGAAAGTTTCTGTAATGAAATACAAAATGGATAAGAATTAATGTACACGAAGGAAAGTCGTTTTACATAAGTTAAGATCTCGAAAGAGAAAAGGGTTCTTTGTGATGGCCAAAAAGTGAACTTGTCGTGCATAATCACAGAATGTCTTACAAACTGTTGTGTAGATCATTTACGCACTCCTGCATTGTTATTTAAGCCAACATTTTGCCCTTTCACGTGATGTCTTATAAAGTAAAAACACTTATCAAATGGGTTTGACATGCGTGTTCCTAAAGTCCTTTGCATCATCTGCCTACAGCGAGGACTTTTACCTTTAATATGAGTAAGATTTGTTTCCATTTCAAATGCTGCTCCGTCAGAAAGATAACAGTGTTGTGACAGTAATTTAATCATGTACATAATCATTAAAGTGAAATATCAAAAGCAAAGACGGAAATTAAAGATTCGAACAAATCTACCAAAATACCATAGACAAGAAAGAATTGATGTACAGAGCCTTTTCCAGAAAAAATGGCCTAAAACTTTTAAGTTGATCCATGGCAAAGGGACAACATTTCTCAAAAACAACGAAAATGGTGTCATTTATAGTCATACCAAGACGTTCTGTTTGTTCTCAAAAATATGTTATTTTCTTATTCTAAGGGCAAGTTATTGCCACCAATCATACATGTTTTATATTTTGACCTACATGTACTTTTCTTTAATTTTCAGTTAATTTAGATAATACCTCATGGCTAATTATACAGATGATGTAAATGGAAATGCTAGTTTTTGGAACAGAAGTCAATTCGAAGGACAAAACAACACAAACATTTATCCAGTAATATTTTGCAAAAGTTCATACTGTCTTCCTATCGCTATAACTATAAGTATAATATCGGTTGTTGGGATTGTGTCGAATTTTCTTGTCATATTTGTAATTGGTCGAGACAAAAAACTCCACAGACCTACATTTGTTCTCATTGGTTCTCTAGCGACAGCAGATCTTTTGTTCTTGCTAAACAGATATCCGAGATATATTTTAAAAGGATATTTATATAATGGTTTTCCAGAGGAAAAATTCAGAATAATAAAACTGATATTTGATATCGCTGGACTGGCTTCTGGATTTACATCTATTATGCACATGATATTCATGTCAGTGCTTCGATACGCCATTGTTGTTCACCCACTCTGGAGCCGGATCAATTTGACAAACACACGTGTTTGTTTGATTGCAATTGCAATATGGGTGTTTTCCGCCGGCATCGCTCTTTGGTATGCGTTTGCAGTTCTCATTAATGAAGGAGACAATCCAAAATTTATGGTAGTCACGAATATTATTACCACCTTGTTGATGTCGGTACTTCCGGTTGTGCTGATTGCAGCATTGCATCTTTTGAAATCCAAAATTCTATTAAAGTCGATTTCTAAATGTACAAAAGAAACGGTCAGGAATATGTCACATGTCGTGACTATCGTAATCATCAGTTTTATTATCACAACTATGCCGTCACAGGCAACTGACATTCTAATTTTATCATTCGGCTACACATTCGCTGGCACTCGTTGGTTCTTTATTCTTTTGAATGTGCAAAGAGTTTTGCTGTTCTTAAATTTTACGTTGAATCCTTTTATCTATTTTTTCCATTCCCAACAATTTCGAAAGGGAATTGTAAAATCTTGCTTTGGTCAACCTAAGCAAAGTATTAATTCTAGCAATCAGAGTTCCTCAACTGCACCATCAATATCGTCATCAACAAGTTTGTCATCAATGTTACCCCATCATCAAATGGAACAAACTGATGGATCGAACTTCAACAGTGGAAGTCTTCACCAGAAAATTTGAAATATGAATTAAATGTAAACTGAAGTTCTGTTTTGAAACACCTCAGTTAACACATTCTGGTCAAAGAGAGACATATTTAATGACGAAGAAGATTCATTCAACATGACTTATATGAGTAAACGGATCTTAGCAAAACATACTTGATATTTAAAAATTATATACATAGGAATGTAATCATGAAATCGATGATTGATCCAACTTCAATTGAACATTGTTAAATAACCATAACGGAACATCGTTATCTATCTGTAATAAAGGAAAAAAACTATCAAATCTGTGCTTTCACATAGTTGTTTAAAGTTATTTCTGTAAAAACGGATTTTCATTTCATGTTTGGACCACATTTTCTATTCATTTATTTGTTATATAATCGATTTTCGAATTTTTGATCCGCGTTTACATGTATAAATGGATTAATCTGTTTTTTTTTTCTCAGTAATCTTTCCAGACTTGCAATTGTTTGTTTTTATTCTAAGTTATTGTGTTACTTAAGGTAAATTGTCTGTGATTAATTCACTTATTTTAGTATACTTTTCACACGTTTAATTATCCATTTCCAATTATCTTGTATGGTAAAGTGCTTTTTTTCTTATGTTTGTTGTTATGTAACCATATTTTTTAAAAACCTGTTAGACTTGTAACTTACAACACCCAGCCTTGTAGCGAAATAAAAAAAATCATTCTGGAAATCATCGCTTATCCAGTATTTAAGTTATAATTCTGACAATGGTTTTGTGTGTGTTCTCTGGGGAGTTGGCTAGTCGCCAGTAACTGCCTGTCTCATCAATAGATCCTGTAGCTTCAGGCATAAACCTTATATTTTACAAATACTTCGAATTCCTTTAAATATCACACAATTTTTCTCCAAACGGAATTACCTCCCATAACATCATCTAATTTTTACTGGTTTTAAATGGTTAACTTATTTGGCTAATAATTTTTACATTTAAATACCACCACAGTTAATTTTGTGGCAATTGAAAGCTTGCCGCAAGGTATGAAAATGTGTCCATTATTGAAGTCAACCCGTGGAAGCTTGTAGTATACATGTTTTGGCTGTCTTTCTCATAGAAAATCATACCACATCACTTTTTTCTTTGTTTACAGGTTGGATCTTGTTATTGCTTGCTAATTGTCCTGTCAAGAATCATTACTCTTCTTTCCGCTTTCTGTCCTTAACATGTCGTCGTGACTTTCATTTATTGGTGGAAGGTAACAACAAGCCAGTACGTCGTCCACCAGATTTTTTTCTCAAAAAAGCTTTGCCATCCTGTCTGCAGATTCTGTCTTTTACAAGGTGTCGTTACAGTCAACGATTGGTTGAGGGTAAAAAAGCCAGTATGTCGTCCAACAGATATTTTCTTTCTCTACAACAAAGATTCTACGGTGCCATAATAGTATTCCTCTCTGATGCGCTTAGCGGTCTGACTAATCTTTCTTTTAACGGGATTTAATCAACTTTTTTATGCCACATCATCGATGCCGAGTAATAATTCCTTATTCCTCCATGACTGTTCTGTCATATCGTTGAAAACAAAAAAATGTGTTTGTTGTTTATTGTACGCACATTCTCCTGGTTCGTAATATTCGGTAACTTGACTTCTGCTTTCGGTCTCTAGATTTCCCGTGACCTCATTTTTGGCCAATGTCATTTCGGATGATGTCACCTGAAGTAATTTCGAATATTCTCAAAGTACTCTCGATAGGAATTAACTGAAAACACAAAAATACTTCAGGGAAAATGGAATGACACTTATCCAATGAATAAGATCAAGGAAACTGCTCTGGTTCTTAGCTGCTGAGAGTATCCTCGATTTCTAACATTTTGCCACCTGTGAAAAACTTCATTTATAGAAAAATGATATGATATGGGGTAAATGTAAGACATACTGCACTCAACCACCAGAAAACCAGAGAGATTTTACAAATCTATATGGCTCTACAAGGCTTTCAAAAAGGAAAAAAAGTTTGGAATACCCTCCTTAAGAAAACTCCTAAATCGCCGTAAATAAAAAACGTGTATACTTAAAATAATACTGCCTCTTATATTAAAAAATAAATTATATATAACAAGACATTTTACGCAATTCCTGTCTTGGGACAGACACATGAGACATGTTGTGTGGTTGAACTATTTATGTGGGATCCCAACTGGCCAAAGGAAGAGATAAAAAAACACAATTGTGGACACAAAAATGTCTCTCAGTAAAAGCGGCGGCTTTGAACCTATAAATGTGTGGACACAATAATTTTCTTATCTAAAAATTCCGAAAAAATATTTACCACCAGAACATTTAAATAAAACAAATCAAAGTCAGAAATTAAAAACGTGATAAAAAAGGTGATTTATTGTTGACCACTTATGAAACTTGACTAAATGTGATGAACCATTCAAAATGAGGTCAAGGACATAAAATATATATCAGACTGTCTTGAACTACTAACAACCAATAAGCACATCCAATACTGTTTACCTAACACTAACAGTTATTGAGAATCACACCTTAGCATAAAAACTTGACCCTAGTCAATGGACCATGAAAATGAGGTCTTGTCATCAGATATGTGGTAGACTGACATTTGCTCCTAATAAACAATTAGCACACCCAATATTGTTGATCTATCACTTATAATAACTGGGAAATAGACCAAAGCATAAAAACTTGACCATAGTCAATAGACCGTGAAACTGAGTTCAAGGACAAAGACATGTGGCAGACTGACATGTACTGCTAATAATCAATAAGCACTCCCAAAATTGTTCACCTACCACTTATAGTAAATGAGAAATAGGCCTTAGCATGTAAATTTGACCCTAGTCAATGGACCGTGATTGGTTGTTAAACACTGCAACCGGCAATTCGGGATAATTTTGCGTTTCCGTTTGATAAGCTCATGACGTTTCGTGATTCATTTATAACATCGAACATGTTTAATGACAGTCAATTGGCGAAATAATCCTACATCTGACTACATTTTATATAGCTGAATTGACTCTTTGTTAACATAAATTACGGATCCTTGAAACGTTTAAGTAAGTTTTAAAGATTTCCCGCTCTTCACTTTATAAATTTCGATGTCCACAAATAATAAAGCACAGTCAAAATGCAGAAAAAAAAATTTAGGCTATTCAGAAAAATCAATAAATTTTATATCTGTTAAGTTTAAAAGATTCTCAAATCTCATTATATGGTTGATTGATTGATTGAATGGCGTTTAGCGTCCAGTGGAAAATATTTCATGCATATTCAGGACGAGAGCATATTAATGGTGAGTGATGATGAATGATGCTTGCTGAGCCGAATTTTTAACGTGCTAGCTCACGAAAGCAACAATCCGCAGG
>JAULBM010066093.1:0-10181 GCA_032357055.1 Geukensia granosissima | reverse complement strand
TTCCATCGCCTGCACTGTGTCCAGCGCTCTAGACCACTCGGCCACCTAGGCTATAGCCTAGCCTATATATATATATATATTCCATATTAATTTTTTTGAATTTTGTCCATCAGAAGTGATCTGTATGTTTACTGTCCAAATAAAATGAAGAAACACCTTCACAAATGCTTCCAGCAAGATCGGTTAAAGATTTAGATATGATAAATTGATGGTCAGAATGTGGCAAGTGGAACGCTTAAGTTAAATTGAGCTAAATTGGTAAGTTATACGGTTTTTTAATTTTTGAAAGGTATGCGAATTGTAAAAAACATATTTCTACAGGAAATTCGAAAAAAAAACAGCGGTAAGTGACAGCTACTGTTTACTTTGCCTAAGGAATTTTTGTGTCATCTCACTGTTTTCTGATATTCTAAGGGCCTAAAATGGTGTTGAATCACAAACCATCTATGCGAAGAGTATGTGAGTGTTTTTGTTTGATTTCTTGACAACATCAACGAAAAAATTTCAATGTTACTCTCAAAGAAACATAGGTACTTTGTTTTCAAGCTATTTATAGACGGCCTTTTTTGTATGCAATCGACTGGACTGTTAAATACACTACACTTTACCTTGCTCAGTCCACAATATAGAACTATTTTTCTACAGTTACAATGGATAAAGTGTCATCTAAAAAAGGGTCAGACTGAAACAATACAAGTCAGATTTTTACCGATAGAATTTAAATATATGACCACCCTCAAAACGCCTTTATTTTTGTATTTCGAGAGACTCTGATCATATCATATGCATATAGAATGAACTTGATAATATTAAGACTTCTCTTCAAAGGATTGTAAAAAAGGAAGATATCGAGGATATTGTTACTCCGATAATGGGATACCTCATGAGACAAATGAAGAATGAAGTGAAAAAGAGATTATGGCAAAAGTCCGAAACGAAAACACAAAACTGAGAGAAATATTTGAATCTACATTGTCTAGGCTCATCAGGAAAACGGAGTTACTAGAATTGGACAACGCAAATCTATATCTATATTTAAAAAGTTCTTGAAAAATAAAAAAAAATTGCAAAAAAAAAAAAACATTTCCACAATTTTTTGTTGGGCCCTATCCTCTTCATTTGAAAGTTTGAAGTTATCTTAACCTCCTTTAGTATATTTTTTATTCTGAAAGACGTTGTGGTGATATTTCACTTTATACCATTGCCGTAGCACCGAAGTTCCTTCCGCTATTTTTTGCGATGCAAGTCTTTGGTTATATCTCGAGGTCGTCATGTCTATTGACTTGTGCTAATATATACTAGTACCTTAACCAATTGCAACTGAAGAAATTTAAGACTTAATCATAGAGAAAAGACACAAAAGTCTTTCCCCGAGCGTGTTTATCAGCCCAGTTGTCATGAAATTTATTAAACAATGTTTTACAGAATTTTGCTTTAGATTCTTAAGCACTGAAAATAAGGAAAGGATTTGAAAGTTGTTGCACATATTAGTTGTCCCTATACCGTCGTATTTGGCTTACTGTTTCGATTTCCTTGGAATGGAGCACTTCCTTGACTATGGTTGAATCTTGGACTTCCTATGTTTTGATATAATTCTACTGATGAGAGTTTATTCGTTGAAATGCGCAAATAACATATCAAAATTCACCATACTTATGCAACATTGTTAAAATAGTATTTAACACATTTTTAATGTTATATCACATCAATTATATTTTTGGTATAACACCATTCAAGATATCCCTTACATTTGATAAAAATTAAATAGATTTTAATAAACTGTCTTTGAATTTTGGTAATTTTTGCATTAAAATAAAAAAATAAGATTAGAAATGAAAACTGATTTGAGGGCCGAAAACAAATAAGTTAGACGACTGACTGATATATTTAAGATTCAACGCACGTTTAAATTTTCGATTTATGAGACCAGAAAGATACTTGTTTCGCTTGCAATATTGCAGAAGTTGCTTCATATGCAAAAAGAAAAAGGTTGGCTTTAAAATTTACTAAATGTGCTGATTTATTTGCTAAAATTAGATGATAATATAAACAGTTGACCTTCTACAATGTTTGAGGGGACAATTACCTCAATATTGGAAGAACAAATATGGTGTTACAAAAGTACGGCAGATATAATGAATACTTCATGTACACGCGTATGAAATAATTAGCGTCAAATAGATATCGAAAACGATTATGAAAAGCAATCAGAATCGAATGTCACCAACTTACCACAGGTGCAGGACGCATAATAAAAATATACTAAATATACGACATACATTTACAAGGAAATGAACTACAAACATGACTAAACACGACAGGGTGGTGTTTTTTTCGAATCCTGCATTAAAATGCAAAGGAGTACAAATACATGGTTGACTTTGCCAAAAAGCTGAATATTTTTTCTTCAAAATAAGCCCATTTCAAAGTATTTCCTTTCACAAATAAAAAAGTTACGCCCAACGGTAACGAAATAAAATGACAAAAAATTTTGGTAGGACAAAATAGTGGCACCTCTTGTTCCTCATGTCTGTGGCCTTTATCACAGCATCCTTTTATCAAAAACATTATCTGCCTCTTCAGACCTGTGCAACTTACTAGGTACTTAAGAACAAAATACTGTGCAAACATGGTTTGGAAAGCAAGGGGTTATGAAAACATTCTATCATAGCCTTGGGAGGAAAGCCAATTTTTGAAATCACAGTAGGGGATTCTTCAATAAACAGTGTATACTAAATCCTTTGTTCATTCACTGTCAATTATTTTATTTTATTTTTTGTCAATTATTATTATTTACTACACTGGAAAAGTCACTTGAACTGTAATGAAAAGGAAACATATATACATTCAAACGTTTTCTAGCAGGTCACTTTAGGAAATAAGAAAAAGTGACAGTTTCAGACAAGTGATCTCTTGAATATAATTCATTCATGATAAAATCTTAAACAATACGGATTGAAAATGTGGTCATTTAATCGATTGCTTAATAGAGGGACAACCTATGTAAGTTTTACTGTATTTTTATAACATTACAATATCGGTAAGAGTTTAAAACAATAATTGTTAATAAAAAATGAGAAAAGGCGGAACGATTATTTTTTTCTTTGATACAAGGCATAAAGCAATCAGCCTGGTCGTAACCATAGTGGGTGACGTGTGTGGATCATGCCACGCTGCATACTTGTAAAAGAGCCCTTTTTAGATTCCGAAAAAAAAGAATGTTGATGTCAGTACCAAAGGCTATATTTTTCGTCATTACCCATCCATCCATTCAGTGGAAGTCAAAATCCGTTGCCACTCTACCCCACTTTCAATAATTTTAATAATTGTTGAACTTGTTCTCGTCCTTAACATGCATGAAATATTTTCCACTGGACGATAAGCAACTAAGAAACAACAATTAAACTAAAGTCTGTGACATGCATAAAGAAAATACGTTATAGTTACTAATACTATCTACATCACTTCTTTCAAAATTATACATAAATCATGGTTATCCATACTTTATATTTGCCGTTTGACTGATAAAAAAACATAAATGTCTAAGGCTTCCTTCTGATGCAGAGGTTACCCTTAGCATATTTTTAGATTGTTTTGGTTCTAAGGTTTGTGCTTATTTAATGTCATTGCATTTTAACTGGATTTCAAGCATTTTAATTTCGAGCAATTCAACAAAATGGCCATACAGTGCATCAAATTGATATCGGTATTTTGTAATACATTTATCTGAACTAGTCATTTAGTACTGTAAAAGCAAATATCGTGAAAGAAGATGTTTTCTCTTAATGATTAAGGCACCCGTCGATCCAACCCAACAACAAATACTTTTGCAATGACTCCTGACACTTCATGAGGCCACAATGCTCAGCAGTCAATCATGATTTGAAGATACTTGTGGTAGTTTAAAAACGTCTGAAACAATAAATGATACTTTAGGTTTAATATAAAAATCATAAATAAATTGAACCAATGGTATACATCAATACCATTTCGGAATTCCAGTTTCAAACATAATTTCATAACCTTTTAACGGTTACAACAGAAAAATACTTGAATCGAATTTGTTCACAATTCTGACATTATAAAAATTTTAAGTTTGGTTCGTTGTTTATTCGTCTAATTACTCAATGAAACTTGACAATTATCGGGATGACAGTCATTTCTTTGTCAACACACAAGAAAGACAACATCGATTAAAAGTTGTAATAAGACCTTTATGAACTTTGTTCAATATTTCCTACAGCAATTTTTTTGTTTGGTACAAAGAGTTCAACTTTTTTTTTGCTTACCGTTTTCCCGTATCTAGCATCGTTCTCTATCTTTATAGTATGTCAACAGTGTGCAAATAAGAAGAAAGGAATTCACCAAAATGTTAGTATTGTTAGAATGGCCCTGTGATTCCAATCATTTGTCCTGTATGGACATCATATTCCTAGAAATTTAGCGAGAAAAAGTAATTTGACGCCTGAAAACTACGTGCATTGAAGAGGTAAGGTTACCTGATCTTTAAAACTTCGCATGTATAGGCAATTTTTCTCTTCTTTTGATAAATTTAAGGTATCACAAAAACAGTCGTTACTTTAAGATACGTTGTCTTTTTCGCTAATACCATTATTATATAATGATGCCAAAATTTCGTAAACAAAAAGCAGTTATCAGCAGTTAATGACTATTGACATCTTTTTCAGTACTATAAGATGTAATTTTTATTTCTATTCTTTGATTTAATTACAATTCTTCTAACAGAAAGTTATAACTTGCGAAATAGCTTTAACTATAATACTGTCAAAAATAATTATATGGAAGATAATGCTACACGTGTCTGACTTTATTTAGGAAAAATAGTCTGCACTTATTAAAAAAAAATCTATGATTCCTGCATTAACAAGATAGGATAGTGACTTGTATCGTGCAATAACAAATGCCAATCCAGCTCGGAAGCTCTTTAACTATCTCTACCTTTTTTCTGAAAAGTAAATAAATGATACTTAAGTTTATAGTTATAATTATTGGACGGTAAAGCTGTAACAGTATTACAAGGAGAAGTTAAAAAATATGATTATAGTTATCTATTTTTAAAATGCCCACGGTAATTCATAGATGGGTCCACACGAATGAATCTTTCTTAAAAATTGGCGACGTGGGGGTTGTAACTTCTAGATGTATTAAAATTGCAATGAAACGGGCTTGCTCAGGCATTATAAGTAGTTGATTGTTGTAAATATATTGACATTCAATTTGCTATACTTTTGAATATAATTTCATTAGGACGGCCACTAAACGACTGAAAATTTCATGGATTTAATGTTTGATTATTATCTCGATCCCACATTAGAATGAACTCTCCAGTTTAACTTTGTTTTGCGAATATTGTCTGTGAAAAGACAGAAACTATATTAAGAAGGTTTGCCTTCGGCTCCACGTCTAAATATTGTATCTTTCTCTTAAAAGACAATATTCACAAAATATCACAAAATATTTGTACTCGCTGCGAAACGGGCAAAAAGGCTCGTCGAAGCCTCGCGACATGTTACCCGTTTCTAAAGCTCGTACAAGTAAATTTGATATTTTCGACAATGTACGTGTATTGTATATATAAATGATATATACAAAATTGTATAAAAGATTTGAATGTTCCATCAATTTTTTGTAAAAATTTCAAAGATCTATAGTATAATGAATCTATCAGCTTGATTATTGGGATATATGTTACATGTGTCATGAATAACTGAACAACATATGCTGCAATCACGAAAGTTGTTTGATTACTGTTGGCAAATTTTCAAATATGTTATTTTTATTGAAATAGGAATTCGAAGATACCAAAGGGGCAGACAGAAATCGTTAAGTCGAGGACAGACAAGACCATGGCCAACAAAATGAAACGAAAGACAAATGTCAGGAATTCACTCATCATATTATATCTGTTTTGCGATCATGTCATTGTACACGCTAAAATCAGTAATATTAATACAATAATCAAATACATGGTTTCAATATACAATTTCAAGCGGGGGTTTAATGGACATTTTTCAAACTGTTCTCCATTTGTTAACGGTGAAAATGTCACAAGAGTTAAAATCTGGTATTGTTGCCATGATCGTGTTCAACCCCGCCGCACAAACACTTGCAAAATCTTAGTCATAAATGCTTTTTTAAACATTTGTAAAAACGATAATTGTAAAAAAAAAACACGTTTTGACTCTTCTGCTCCGGACACGTTTCGTCTCATGACTGGTATTTTTCGCAAATATCACTCCAAATATAATGTATCTGTTCAAAATCGGACTCCTCGGGAAAAACAACGCGAACCTTTATTATGTTGGTTGGTTCCCTAACGTCCAGTGGCAAATATTTCAAGCATATTCAGGACGAAAACAAGTAACATTTATCAAAATTATCAAAAGCGACGTTGGAGTAGGACGTAACAGGGTAATGACATTTGACTGCCACCGGAAAATGGGAGGAATGGGAGAAGGACGAAAAATTTAGCCTTTTTAGCGGCATCAGTCGTCTCGTTTTCGAAATCTAAAAAAGGTATCATTTGAGTGCATGGAGCGTTCAAACCTATATATCAAAGGACTAGAATTAAAAATCACTATAGACTACACCTTCTGTCCAAATCGGCTTAAAAATGTTTTATTTGAGTTATTGTTCATCCGTCCCCTCCCCCTTCAGGAATTTTATCAATAAATAGTCACAAACAAAAGCAATATTTGTTGCCATGATAATGGTGGAAAGTAAGTTATTGACATACTCTTTTCTATAAAAAATATCTTTATTCAAAATGTATAAATTTTAAGTAAAATAAACAAAATTTAAATTCGCCTGTCACATATCATGAATGGTTCGCAACAAGCGCATGTGCCTGTGCTTGTAGCAGGTTGAACACAGTCATGGCAAAGAAACAAATTTCTTACATAAAAAATGTTTCTCCAATATCATTGGACATATAACGTCCAATGTCAGAATCACATGAAAAGCTCGAACTTATAATGATGTTTTCAAGAAATTATCAAAGAATGTTTATGAAAAATGTTTCAAAACCTTACTCAGAAAATTTCTATACATTTTTTTCAATAAACATCAGAAAATTTTTAAAAGTTATTGAAGATGATATAACTGTTTAAAATGTTTTAAAAATATACGGAAATGTTATTTCAACTTCACCTAAATTATCATATAGGTAGTGATAGAATCTTAAATTTCACAGTCAACTAACAGTGATATTTTTATGGTTTATATACTTCGTTTATTTTTTTAATACTCGCAACATAATCACCGTTCACCCATGGAGGAAAGAATGTTCATTACATTGAATAAATTATTTGGAATGGTAATATTATAACTGCTATTTAGCATGTACAATGAAATTAACAGCTCCAATGTCCGACAATACTGTTGCAAATATATGATATAACGGGCGCAGCATTTTCATGTGAGTCCTCGACATTCTTGAAAATAACAAATTCAACAAATTTCGTGATTGCAACATATGTTGTTCTGCTATTCATGACACATGTAACATATATCCCAATAATCAAGCTGACAGATTCATTATATTATAGGTCTTGATATTTTTTTTTACAGAACATTGCTGTAAATTCTAATATTTAAAAGTTTTTTCTGTAACATCTGTAAAATGGTGCACTTTATTATACCATGTACCATTTGTCCTTCTGTATAACTGAACTGGAAATGCTAGGATAGCAAAAAGAAATGAAGTGAAAAATGCTCATCCAACTTGGATAGATTTGGTGGAAAAAATCTGTATAGTTGGCACCTTTCCAGAGTACACAATTTCACCCTTGGGTTTTAAATCGGGTTTGTGTTGTTAATTTGTGGCATTATTTCATGTCAGTTAATGCGGTTAAAGTTAGCTGTAAAAATGTTCCGTTATGTTTAATTTTGAACCAAATATACATCTTGTATCGCCGTTATTGGAAATCGTAGAAATTAAAGTCTGTTAACAAGTGATCTATTCAAATTCTAATATTATAACGATAACTGGTTTGCCTAAAGGGTTTACGTATTTTTTTTCAATGATATCTCTACAAGATTTAAAATGTCTTATATTCTATATATCTAAAGCTTCTAAAAAACGTTTACAACACCTTAAATAACATGCCCATCAAGGCATTCAAGACAACACTAAAATATTTAACTAGAAATTCCAAAAGGTAAAACAAGAAAGTCAAGATCTTTTTTACATATCTAAGAACATTCTATATTGCAAGTGATGTACAAGACGATGTTTACGAACAACTTTATACTTGGAATGATTGAGTGGGAAAATGTAAAATTCGTCAAGAAATTAATTTATTCTGAATTTTTTTCACATCAGCATTCATAACTCCTTTTTTATTTGTCAAATACAAGACATGATTCAACTGGCTAATTCCTTACCGACTAATAAGAGGGTCGACCACAAAGCCCTCCATTCTCAAGCTGAAAACTACCCCCGACTTATACTCGGATCGACTTTTGTGCGAGTATATACGGTATCTTAAATAATGTGATCATATGTGCTGTTTAGTTTTAAGAGTTAAATGTCAGGTTACACAATGAGTTAACCCTTTAATGGAAGAAAAACAATTTGTAGACGTCAAAGGAATGAGGAATAGGTCGCTGTCTTTTGGAATTTATTGCATATCATTTTTGTCATTCAATTATGCCATTTCAAAGTGCTGTATGTGGGAATGTAAAACGTTTTTCCGTGCTTGAGGTGTATGCTCTATCTATCCAAAGATCGAAGAATCGACAAAAAGTCTTTTGCTGTAGACGTTATTGTTTTTATTGAAACGCCGAAAACGAGTTAGCTTAGAGAACCATTAATTACTTGATTTATCGAAGTCGTTTTCCTCAGTTTTGTCATCGGTTATGTTAAGTTAATGGAAAATTGCAAAATTTAGACATTAAATGCATCGTGAATGAAAGGTATTACACTTAAACATTCGGTTGTCCGTTTGAACTGATAAAATTTTCTGAATCAAAGATGTTTATAAATCAACAGGCAAAGAAATAATTGGTTAAAGCCATTCAGACAGGAGTGTGGGATTTCAACATTTGTCGTAGGCATACTGGCGACTTTATATTTTGAACTTCGGTAGCTCCATAGTAAGATATGGTGCGGTTTCCTTAATTGGCAAATATTTTTTCCTTTCTCATTTTCATTTTTTACGTCAATTTATTTGATAAAATAACATGAAGTTCCAATTGCTTTTTAATAACAATACCGGTAAAACAACAATAAGTTGGTCTCTTCTCGGATTGACGTTAAACCGGATTAGAGTTAAAGGATTCTATGACCAGTTGTTGCGAGGGGATCTTTAACGTGCTGGGAGCGTGACATTTTCTCAACAGGAGCAGAAAAACCGAGCAACAAATTTCTTAACCCCGTTACTCTCGGGATAGTTGAGTATTTATACATCCTGTCCAACCAACAGACGCCCCTTTAGTAGAGGTTCTGACTACTGCAGGCGGAGAAACCGAACGGTCTATTTCAGTACCCCGGCCGCCCTCGGGTGGTTTAACTAGATGTAAGAAACAGTGACTACTGTTTCAAGGCCCCACATCTTGTTGGCTCTTGTTTTACTTGAAATATTCTGCGTACTATGCATCGACTTTAATACGTAAATATTATGCAGTTGGTTTATATGTCGTTTTGACATACCTATATCCCAGATAAGGAGGAGGAGGGGGGGTTAATTACTCATTAAAACATTTAACAGCACAACCTAATTTTTGTGCCTGTCCCAAGTCAGAACCTTGCAATCCAATGGATGTCGTTGTTTTTAAGTTTAAATATTACTTGTTTTAAATTGTATACTGATTATTTATCCGATAGTTGTTACATTTTACTATCATCATTTTTAAATTTTTGTGTCTTACAGCTTACCTTCGGGTTTGGATAAAAGTCCATTATTGAAGGCCTTAAGACAACCTGTAGATGTTTGTTAATTGTACGTTTTGTATGGCTCGCTCATTGACAATCATTTCTAAGTCTTTTTCTACCTGTATTGACATTATTGTAAGTTATGAAACATGTGATTTTGTATTAATTCATATTGTGATATATTAACTCTCTGTGACTGCAGCATATCGCCTGGAAACTGAACCAAATTTAAAAAGTAAGAAAGATACAGGCTAAACGAGGCATGATCGCTCACCACAAGACTTTA